>JAVDOI010000006.1:0-172500 GCA_032191485.1 Leptoclinus maculatus | reverse complement strand
TAAGGCAAACGCTGCCTGCAGCTCGGCATCTTGTAATTAGACTCGCAGGTGAGGAGACATTGTGCAAGCCTAGCAAGACTTTGCCTAATTAAAATCTGGAGTTTCTCTAATTTAGAGGAACAACGTGCCGGTGTTGCAACATGTCGGTGCCCCAGAGTCACAAACGGTTGTTCAGATATATGGCTTCATTTAGGTTATTAGATTTTAAAGACAATGCTTTTTACCCTCTAATGTCCATTAAATGCTGAAGCAGGTAAAATGTGAGAGAAAAATAGATTAAATCTCAATAATTTGAGGAGCGATATGCCTCCCATTGGTCCAGATTAATCTATGTAACTCAGTAAAAGTCATCAGCAGGATGGAGACTTTTCCCTCGGTTGGATTGGCCCACACATTTAAAGGGGGGGGGACGTTCTGCAAATATTTGAAAAATGTTGTCTTCATCACTTTCTTTTTTATTTGACCTGTATTTAGCCACGTTAATCCCATTGAGATGTTCACATGAAAACACAATTAACCGAAAACATAACAGTAAAAAGTTAAACATGGAAACATAAAACAAATTCCATAAAAGAGACGACAGGCGTAAAAGAAAACAGCAAATTGCATCAATCAAATAATTCAGTGGTAGAACACTCAGTCCCCAGATTATCCTTCATCCTGATTTTAAAATGCTTATAAAATAATCTAGTTCAAAATGTGTCTGTAGCTCGAGTTGTTGTCATCAGTAAAGAACATCGATGAGCAGATGGTTCATTCTGTGGTTGTTTAAGGAGAACAAACCAACGTTCTCATACAAACTGCAATGATGCCCGAACCGGAGACAAATCGTGACGCAGAACATTATACTGATATCTAACGTTCTTAAGAAAAATCTCAAAGGAACCTACTTTTGCCATTGCAGAAGATGAAGGCCGTTTACTTCGGATGCTAGTAGAAGTAGCTAACAAGTTAGCCATCTTGGTTTTTCTTTGTTGAGAGCAGGAGGAAACCTCCGGTTCTGCCGAGTGAAGCTGATACAGAAGTGTGTTAAAGCTGCATTCTCTCTAGTGTCCACCAGGGGGCGACTCCTCTGGTTGTATAGAAGTCTATGAGAAAATGACTCTACTTCTCTCTTGATTTATTACCTCAGTAAACATTGTAAACATGAGTTTATGGTCTCAATCTCTAGTTTCAAGTCTTCTTCAATACAGCATGATGTTCATTTAGTACATGATGGTCCATTTAGAGTCAAACAGACCATGAAGCAGGGGATGCTTTAGGGCGGGGCTACACAGTGATTGACAGGTCTCTACCAGAGACATTACATTACAGTCATTTAACAGACGCTTTTATCCAAAGCGACTTACAATAAGTGTATTCAACATAGGTATTCAACAGAACTACTTGATGTCTACGGCATCCCTACGTCAATCCTCCGTATTACAAATATTATCTTCCATTCACTGGTTTCAAAAAGTCAAGATGGCGATGGCCGTAATACAAAATGGCGACGGCCAAATCGCCGAATTCAAAGCGTTGTAACGGCAGTCCAAGATGACTACGTTCACTTCTTATATACAGTCTGTGGTCGAGAGTTGCATGTGACGCCCTCTTTCTTTAGACCATCAGTGTGGAGCCTTCACCTCGACAGAAAGACTGACGAATGAGATAGCTGAAGAACAGAGCTACTCTTCAAACATTGGAGGAGGAAGCTACGCAGATGTTCAATAGATACCAGGCGTCCCAAGGCCAGCTGGAGGTGCAGAGAGCGGAGACAAACAGGATCAAAGCAGTTCTGAAAAAGACTGAAGATCAGTTAGAAGACGAGTGTCGCCGTTTCCAGGAACAGTCATCCCTCACAGCACACCTGGAAAAAACCAACAGGGACCTCGATCATGCCCATCTGAAGAACAGAGCTACTCTTCAAACATTGGAGGAAGCTATGCAGATGTTCAAAAGAGACCAGGCGTCCCAAGCCCAGCTGGAGGAGCAGAGAGCGGAGACAAACAGGATCAAAGCAGCTTTGAAAAAGACTGAAGACCTGTTAGAAGCTGAGCATCTCCGTTTCCAGGAACAGTCATCCCTCACAGCACACCTGGAAAAAACCTGCTGGGACCTCGATCGTGCCCAGCTGAAGAACAGAGCTGATACTATTCAAACACAGATGTTAAGAAGGCAGATGTTCAATAGATACCAGGCGTCCCAAGCCCAGCTGGAGGTGCAGAGAGCGGAGACAAACAGGATCAAAGCAGTTCTGAAAAAGACTGAAGATCAGTTAGAAGACGAGTGTCGCCGTTCCCAGGAACAGTCATACCTCACAGCACACCTGGAAAAAACCTACTGGGACCTCGATCGTGCCCACCTGAAGAACAGAGATGATACTATTCAAACACAGATGTTAAGAAGGCAGATGTTCAATAGATACCAGGCGTCCCAAGCCCAGCTGGAGGAGCAGAGAGTGGAGATAAACAGGATCAAAGCAGTTCTGAAAAAGAAAGAAGATCAGTTAAAACCTGGGCGTTTCCGTTGGCAGCAGGAGAAGTCTTCCCTCCTTCAGGCCACCGAAAAAGATCTTCAGAGCCAGAACACCAACAAGCAGAAGACGACGAAAAAATGGTACAAACTCTTCTAATGCCCGGCTCCCTATTGTCAAACGAGTCCTCAAAAAAATACAATAACTAATGAACACACAACCCTAATATGAATGCAAATCACTGTCAAAATACGCAAATGAGATCCGTACGCGCGTGGGTAGAGATTGCACTACATCTCAGAGGTAAATAATGTACTGTACTGACACTACAAACATGATCTTATAGAATATGATACATTGCTGAAGATTAAACTAACCAACAGTATATAAAGGAGTTAAAAACATGCAGCATACACGTTAATGCAGCAATATATATCCTAAAACTATCAGATATAGTAAAACACTGACGGGGTACATTTTACTGCACAGGTACTTGTACTTTTGGTACTTTAAGTACATCTTGATTGTAACATACTTGACTATGGTTTCGAATGCAGTACTTTTACTCGTCGTGGATTGTTTCATCAGTATGGTATTAGTACTTTTACTGTAGTGAAAGATCTGAATAATTTTTCCTCCACTTGTAAGTGAGTTTGGCAAACAGTTAATATACAAACGGTGGTTCCTAACCCTGGCTCCAGATCCTTGACCGGATTAAGGATCTGGAGCCAGGGTTAGGAGCCACCGTTTGTATATTAACTGTTTGCCAAGTAAGGACTTACTGTTTGCAAACAGTTAATATACAAACAGTGGTTCCTAACCCTGGCTCCAGATCCTTGACCGGATTAAGGATCTGGAGCCAGGATTAGGAACCACTGTTTGTATATTAACTGTTTGCCAAGTAAGGACTTACTGTTTGCCAAGTTACTGTTTGCCACTCGGCAAACAGTTAATATACAAACAGTGGTTCCTAACCCTGGCTCCAGATCCTTGACCGGATTAAGGATCTGGAGCCAGGGTTAGGAACCACTGTTTGTATATTAACTGTTTGCCAAGTAAGTTCCCAAACGTAAATCACTTACAAGTAATTAGTGGATGAAAAATGATTCAGATCCTTCACTGCAGTAAAAGTACTAATACCATACTGATGAAACAATCCACGACGAGTAAAAGTCCTGTATTCGAAACCATAGTCAAGCAAGATGCAGTGTTTTACCAGTATATCTGATGTTTTAGGATATATATTGCTGCATTAACGTGTATGCTGCATGTTTTTAACTCCTTTATATACTGTTGGTTAGTTTAATCTTCAGCAATGCATCATATTCTATAAGATCATGTTTGTAGTGTCAGTACAGTACATTATTTACCTCTGAGATGTAGTGCAATCTGAAAATCGCCCCATAGCGCGGGACCTCTACACACACGCGTGGATCTCATTTGCGCTCTCAGATTTTGACAGTGATTTGCCTTCATACCCTAACCCCACCCCCCTAACCCCACATGGTGATTTTGGGCTATACAAAAATAAATTGAATTTAATTTAATTGAATTGAATGTTTGTGTTTGAATTATGTCATGCTTGTATTTTAATGTGTAAAAATACATTTTAATGTATAAATTCAGGGACAATCACTGATGAGTTCTCATTTGCACCCAACAGCCTGAAAATATACAGTAAGTTGGCTCAACTGATTTGACATGTTGGTCCAAATATAGTGTCTTTAGTCTTTTGGTCATCTAAAGAGAATAATTCAATTAAAAACACCTGAACATTACGTTTTGCAACATTTTGCTGGTTTAGTACGAGTCTAAAGTGGCTTGAGAACTTAAGGCAAGAAGGTTAATTTAATGTCACAGCACCTTTCAAGTTAATATATCCAGCATCCAGCAGCAGAAGTGAGCAGAGGGCTGTAAAGACCCGCTGACGACATCATCAACTGTCTGCAGAGACCTGAAGCCCCGCCCACGCTGCTGCACAGAGCGCCAACGCTTGTATAGTATTAATTATCGTTAATATTATTTATTTATTCAGATGCAGCGATACCGAAACATATTTCTGATATCAGTCCAAAACTGACTCAAATAGCTGAATCAGCTATCGGTGGCGACATGCAGATCTGGTATTGGATACCAATTTTTTAATAATTAACAATTCAGTACATTTTTATCTATGTATTTATTCGTCTAATTTTGTTTTTCAAAGTTAGGAAAGCAATGTTTAAGTCAAGCCTGATTTTGCCTTAGACATAAAATAATGATCTTAGGAACTTCCACACAGTGAGGCGTACAGTTTATTAATCTAACTCGGTATCGGCCGATACACAAAACCCAGGTTTCATTATCGGTATAGGGACGGAAAAAGTCAGATCCTCGTATCTCTATTTATTTATTTATTTGTATATTTCATGTATTTATTACTGTGTTTATTTATACATTTATGTGTTTACATACGTACATTTAAAAAGTTAGGTATCATATACTGTATATATATATACATAAAATTGTGAATCAATTAGTATCGTGGTTGATCTGCTGTTCAGAGGCAGTTTATAGAATAACAGCAGCAGTGAATTAAAATCACTGGCAGTCAGAAGTGAGATCTGAACCCACGCCTCCATACAAACACATACTAACTTTACACAGGTTCAGGTGGTTATATGTGCATGACTACTAATCCTCAGATGGGTTGAGTGAAGGTAGGTGACTTTGGACCTACCCGACTTTACAAAGCTGGTCATCTCGTGGTCTTCAAACTGTGCTCCCTTTTAAAATCAGGTCCCACCATCATTTTTCTTCGGATCGCCGGATCCACGATATAGGTAATGCCAATTTACGTCAACGTTCTGAAAGAGTTTATCTTGCGTTGGTTTTGTGCAAATGTTACACACTGAATGATGATGATGGCCATTCAGTTTTCCAGATGAATTTATTGTGCTGTGAATACAACAAGACAGTCTCAGATGAATATCTGCTTCTGCGATCTCGACTGTCCTTTCTGGTCTAGCTCGCTTATCGTAGACAAGAATAAAATGAATTGTGAACACACAACCTGACATATACAGCCTAACAAACTACTGCTTGTATCTCTCACAGGATACACCATTTATCTGTATATAACCTTACATGGGAACAATACAATTATGTTCATGTCATCCACTCTGCCTCTAAATAACTTCTGAACTCACTTCAGAAACATCGTCTTCACTCGTTTCTTTTTTCTTTTTCCTGCCAACCTTCCGCTCTGATATCTGAAAACGTTTCAAGACTTTCTGAAGAGTGTTACTCGAGCAAGAGAAGGGAAATGAAAATCATGGATTCTTATCATCATATGTAGGACAGCTGCTGTAGATGCACATGAGACCAAATAATAACCACAGCAGTCTGAATGCAGACTATTTTGAGTCTTTTGCAATAAATTAAAATCTCAGAAAACGTCAAAATATCTGATATTTAAGATTCAAGGAAGCCAAATACCATCATAAACATAAAGGAAGTAAGGATCAAATTGATAAAATGAGTAACAGGGATTCAAAAAAACTTGAGGGGTTTCTAGATTTGACCTCCATTAAGGATAATCAGAAATCATTACATTCATAAATTCAAAGATAAACATTCAATCTGGTATCCATAGTAACGATGCCATCGAAATCAGAAATCATTACATTCATAAATTCAAAGATAAACATTCAATCTGGTATCCATAGTAACGATGCCATCGAGGACTCCATGGATAGAACGGTGTCATGAGGACATCACGGATTCTTTGCCTTTCATGACGTTTTTGCCTGCCATCTCTTTGCCTTTGATCACACATCTTCATACAGACATCAAGTTGTTTCAGACACACATTTAACAATTGCATTGGAAAACTCACATACAGTATTTCACAGCACATATCAAATTGGTTCAGAACCACATTTGACAATTGCAATGGCAAGCTCACTGAGCAGGAAAAACCCAAAACAAGCGCTGAAGGAGATGGAATTAAATTCCAAAGACATTGAACCTCCAATGAATTTTGACCTAAGTTCACTCGAGGAACAAGTAAGATGTGAACTGTTGGATGACGAGGCGAGGCTCACCCAAACAAAAGCTGAGGGGAGAGTCCTCCTAGAAATTGATAAAGACTGTCTGCAACATTTTCTAGATGTTCTCCACGAAATCCACCGAGGGAGAGATGGAGATATCTAAGAACCTCTGTCAGGCTAGAATTGTTGAACTGTTAGATGTCAACAGTAAGCTCAAGGTGGCTCTTGATAAGGCCGAACAGGAGCTGAAAAATGGACATCTACAATGGGAAGAGGAGAAGTCTTCCCTCAAAGCCCGCCAGCAAAACAACTGTGACCCCTTTCACTCCCGGGTGCAGGCCATCGTTTCCATTCGAGCACAAGAGCAGGAAGCAGCAAAGCAGACTCTGGTAAAAGCTTTCCATCAAGCCCAGATGGACGAACAGAGAGTGGAGACAAACAGGATCGCAGCAGCTCTGAAAGAAACACAGGAGCTGCTGGAGACTGAGCGTCACGTTCAGCCTAAAACTACCACAGAGGAGGAGATGGAGATATCTAAGAACCTCTCTCAGGCTAGAATTGTTGAACTGTTAGATGTCAACAGTAAGCTCAAAGCTAAGCAGATGCTGCAGAGATTCCAGGCAGCCCATGAATGCCAGCTGAAGGAGCAGAGAGCAAAGACCAGCAAGATCTTGGCAGTTCTGAACAAGACTGAAGATATGTTCGAAGCTGAGCGTCTCCGTTGCCAGGAACATTCATCCCTCACGGCACGCCTGGAAAAAACCAACAGGGACCTCGATCATGCCCATCTGAAGAACAGAGCTACTCTTCAAACATTGGAGGAAGCTATGCAGATGTTCAAAAGAGACCAGGCGTCCCAAGCCCAGCTGGAGGAGCAGAGAGCGGAGACAAACAGGATCAAAGCAGCTTTGAAAAAGACTGAAGACCTGTTAGAAGCTGAGCATCTCCGTTTCCAGGAACAGTCATCCCTCACAGCACACCTGGAAAAAACCTGCTGGGACCTCGATCGTGCCCAGCTGAAGAACAGAGCTGATACTATTCAAACACAGATGTTAAGAAGGCAGATGTTCAATAGATACCAGGCGTCCCAAGCCCAGCTGGAGGTGCAGAGAGCGGAGACAAACAGGATCAAAGCAGTTCTGAAAAAGACTGAAGATCAGTTAGAAGACGAGTGTCGCCGTTCCCAGGAACAGTCATACCTCACAGCACACCTGGAAAAAACCTACTGGGACCTCGATCGTGCCCACCTGAAGAACAGAGATGATACTATTCAAACACAGATGTTAAGAAGGCAGATGTTCAATAGATACCAGGCGTCCCAAGCCCAGCTGGAGGAGCAGAGAGTGGAGATAAACAGGATCAAAGCAGTTCTGAAAAAGAAAGAAGATCAGTTAAAACCTGGGCGTTTCCGTTGGCAGCAGGAGAAGTCTTCCCTCCTTCAGGCCACCGAAAAAGATCTTCAGAGCCAGAACACCAACAAGCAGAAGACGACGAAAAAATGGTACAAACTCTTCTAATGCCCGGCTCCCTATTGTCAAACGAGTCCTCAAAAAAATACAATAACTAATGAACACACAACCCTAATATGAATGCAAATCACTGTCAAAATACGCAAATGAGATCCGTACGCGCGTGGGTAGAGATTGCACTACATCTCAGAGGTAAATAATGTACTGTACTGACACTACAAACATGATCTTATAGAATATGATACATTGCTGAAGATTAAACTAACCAACAGTATATAAAGGAGTTAAAAACATGCAGCATACACGTTAATGCAGCAATATATATCCTAAAACTATCAGATATAGTAAAACACTGACGGGGTACATTTTACTGCACAGGTACTTGTACTTTTGGTACTTTAAGTACATCTTGATTGTAACATACTTGACTATGGTTTCGAATGCAGTACTTTTACTCGTCGTGGATTGTTTCATCAGTATGGTATTAGTACTTTTACTGTAGTGAAAGATCTGAATAATTTTTCCTCCACTTGTAAGTGAGTTTGGCAAACAGTTAATATACAAACGGTGGTTCCTAACCCTGGCTCCAGATCCTTGACCGGATTAAGGATCTGGAGCCAGGGTTAGGAGCCACCGTTTGTATATTAACTGTTTGCCAAGTAAGGACTTACTGTTTGCAAACAGTTAATATACAAACAGTGGTTCCTAACCCTGGCTCCAGATCCTTGACCGGATTAAGGATCTGGAGCCAGGATTAGGAACCACTGTTTGTATATTAACTGTTTGCCAAGTAAGGACTTACTGTTTGCCAAGTTACTGTTTGCCACTCGGCAAACAGTTAATATACAAACAGTGGTTCCTAACCCTGGCTCCAGATCCTTGACCGGATTAAGGATCTGGAGCCAGGGTTAGGAACCACTGTTTGTATATTAACTGTTTGCCAAGTAAGTTCCCAAACGTAAATCACTTACAAGTAATTAGTGGATGAAAAATGATTCAGATCCTTCACTGCAGTAAAAGTACTAATACCATACTGATGAAACAATCCACGACGAGTAAAAGTCCTGTATTCGAAACCATAGTCAAGCAAGATGCAGTGTTTTACCAGTATATCTGATGTTTTAGGATATATATTGCTGCATTAACGTGTATGCTGCATGTTTTTAACTCCTTTATATACTGTTGGTTAGTTTAATCTTCAGCAATGCATCATATTCTATAAGATCATGTTTGTAGTGTCAGTACAGTACATTATTTACCTCTGAGATGTAGTGCAATCTGAAAATCGCCCCATAGCGCGGGACCTCTACACACACGCGTGGATCTCATTTGCGCTCTCAGATTTTGACAGTGATTTGCCTTCATACCCTAACCCCACCCCCCTAACCCCACATGGTGATTTTGGGCTATACAAAAATAAATTGAATTTAATTTAATTGAATTGAATGTTTGTGTTTGAATTATGTCATGCTTGTATTTTAATGTGTAAAAATACATTTTAATGTATAAATTCAGGGACAATCACTGATGAGTTCTCATTTGCACCCAACAGCCTGAAAATATACAGTAAGTTGGCTCAACTGATTTGACATGTTGGTCCAAATATAGTGTCTTTAGTCTTTTGGTCATCTAAAGAGAATAATTCAATTAAAAACACCTGAACATTACGTTTTGCAACATTTTGCTGGTTTAGTACGAGTCTAAAGTGGCTTGAGAACTTAAGGCAAGAAGGTTAATTTAATGTCACAGCACCTTTCAAGTTAATATATCCAGCATCCAGCAGCAGAAGTGAGCAGAGGGCTGTAAAGACCCGCTGACGACATCATCAACTGTCTGCAGAGACCTGAAGCCCCGCCCACGCTGCTGCACAGAGCGCCAACGCTTGTATAGTATTAATTATCGTTAATATTATTTATTTATTCAGATGCAGCGATACCGAAACATATTTCTGATATCAGTCCAAAACTGACTCAAATAGCTGAATCAGCTATCGGTGGCGACATGCAGATCTGGTATTGGATACCAATTTTTTAATAATTAACAATTCAGTACATTTTTATCTATGTATTTATTCGTCTAATTTTGTTTTTCAAAGTTAGGAAAGCAATGTTTAAGTCAAGCCTGATTTTGCCTTAGACATAAAATAATGATCTTAGGAACTTCCACACAGTGAGGCGTACAGTTTATTAATCTAACTCGGTATCGGCCGATACACAAAACCCAGGTTTCATTATCGGTATAGGGACGGAAAAAGTCAGATCCTCGTATCTCTATTTATTTATTTATTTGTATATTTCATGTATTTATTACTGTGTTTATTTATACATTTATGTGTTTACATACGTACATTTAAAAAGTTAGGTATCATATACTGTATATATATATACATAAAATTGTGAATCAATTAGTATCGTGGTTGATCTGCTGTTCAGAGGCAGTTTATAGAATAACAGCAGCAGTGAATTAAAATCACTGGCAGTCAGAAGTGAGATCTGAACCCACGCCTCCATACAAACACATACTAACTTTACACAGGTTCAGGTGGTTATATGTGCATGACTACTAATCCTCAGATGGGTTGAGTGAAGGTAGGTGACTTTGGACCTACCCGACTTTACAAAGCTGGTCATCTCGTGGTCTTCAAACTGTGCTCCCTTTTAAAATCAGGTCCCACCATCATTTTTCTTCGGATCGCCGGATCCACGATATAGGTAATGCCAATTTACGTCAACGTTCTGAAAGAGTTTATCTTGCGTTGGTTTTGTGCAAATGTTACACACTGAATGATGATGATGGCCATTCAGTTTTCCAGATGAATTTATTGTGCTGTGAATACAACAAGACAGTCTCAGATGAATATCTGCTTCTGCGATCTCGACTGTCCTTTCTGGTCTAGCTCGCTTATCGTAGACAAGAATAAAATGAATTGTGAACACACAACCTGACATATACAGCCTAACAAACTACTGCTTGTATCTCTCACAGGATACACCATTTATCTGTATATAACCTTACATGGGAACAATACAATTATGTTCATGTCATCCACTCTGCCTCTAAATAACTTCTGAACTCACTTCAGAAACATCGTCTTCACTCGTTTCTTTTTTCTTTTTCCTGCCAACCTTCCGCTCTGATATCTGAAAACGTTTCAAGACTTTCTGAAGAGTGTTACTCGAGCAAGAGAAGGGAAATGAAAATCATGGATTCTTATCATCATATGTAGGACAGCTGCTGTAGATGCACATGAGACCAAATAATAACCACAGCAGTCTGAATGCAGACTATTTTGAGTCTTTTGCAATAAATTAAAATCTCAGAAAACGTCAAAATATCTGATATTTAAGATTCAAGGAAGCCAAATACCATCATAAACATAAAGGAAGTAAGGATCAAATTGATAAAATGAGTAACAGGGATTCAAAAAAACTTGAGGGGTTTCTAGATTTGACCTCCATTAAGGATAATCAGAAATCATTACATTCATAAATTCAAAGATAAACATTCAATCTGGTATCCATAGTAACGATGCCATCGAAATCAGAAATCATTACATTCATAAATTCAAAGATAAACATTCAATCTGGTATCCATAGTAACGATGCCATCGAGGACTCCATGGATAGAACGGTGTCATGAGGACATCACGGATTCTTTGCCTTTCATGACGTTTTTGCCTGCCATCTCTTTGCCTTTGATCACACATCTTCATACAGACATCAAGTTGTTTCAGACACACATTTAACAATTGCATTGGAAAACTCACATACAGTATTTCACAGCACATATCAAATTGGTTCAGAACCACATTTGACAATTGCAATGGCAAGCTCACTGAGCAGGAAAAACCCAAAACAAGCGCTGAAGGAGATGGAATTAAATTCCAAAGACATTGAACCTCCAATGAATTTTGACCTAAGTTCACTCGAGGAACAAGTAAGATGTGAACTGTTGGATGACGAGGCGAGGCTCACCCAAACAAAAGCTGAGGGGAGAGTCCTCCTAGAAATTGATAAAGACTGTCTGCAACATTTTCTAGATGTTCTCCACGAAACCACGAAATCCACCGAGGGAGAGATGGAGATATCTAAGAACCTCTGTCAGGCTAGAAGTGTTGAACTGTTAGATGTCAACAGTAAGCTCAAGGTGGCTCTTGATAAGGCCGAACAGGAGCTGAAAAATGGACATCTACAATGGGAAGAGGAGAAGTCTTCCCTCAAAGCCCGCCAGCAAAACAACTGTGACCCCTTTCACTCCCGGGTGCAGGCCATCGTTTCCATTCGAGCACAAGAGCAGGAAGCAGCAAAGCAGACTCTGGTAAAAGCTTTCCATCAAGCCCAGATGGACGAACAGAGAGTGGAGACAAACAGGATCGCAGCAGCTCTGAAAGAAACACAGGAGCTGCTGGAGACTGAGCGTCACGTTCAGCCTAAAACTACCACAGAGGAGGAGATGGAGATATCTAAGAACCTCTCTCAGGCTAGAATTGTTGAACTGTTAGATGTCAACAGTAAGCTCAAAGCTAAGCAGATGCTGCAGAGATTCCAGGCAGCCCATGAATGCCAGCTGAAGGAGCAGAGAGCAAAGACCAGCAAGATCTTGGCAGTTCTGAACAAGACTGAAGATATGTTCGAAGCTGAGCGTCTCCGTTGCCAGGAACATTCATCCCTCACGGCACGCCTGGAAAAAACCAACAGGGACCTCGATCATGCCCATCTGAAGAACAGAGCTACTCTTCAAACATTGGAGGAAGCTATGCAGATGTTCAAAAGAGACCAGGCGTCCCAAGCCCAGCTGGAGGAGCAGAGAGCGGAGACAAACAGGATCAAAGCAGCTTTGAAAAAGACTGAAGACCTGTTAGAAGCTGAGCATCTCCGTTTCCAGGAACAGTCATCCCTCACAGCACACCTGGAAAAAACCTGCTGGGACCTCGATCGTGCCCAGCTGAAGAACAGAGCTGATACTATTCAAACACAGATGTTAAGAAGGCAGATGTTCAATAGATACCAGGCGTCCCAAGCCCAGCTGGAGGTGCAGAGAGCGGAGACAAACAGGATCAAAGCAGTTCTGAAAAAGACTGAAGATCAGTTAGAAGACGAGTGTCGCCGTTCCCAGGAACAGTCATACCTCACAGCACACCTGGAAAAAACCTACTGGGACCTCGATCGTGCCCACCTGAAGAACAGAGATGATACTATTCAAACACAGATGTTAAGAAGGCAGATGTTCAATAGATACCAGGCGTCCCAAGCCCAGCTGGAGGAGCAGAGAGTGGAGATAAACAGGATCAAAGCAGTTCTGAAAAAGAAAGAAGATCAGTTAAAACCTGGGCGTTTCCGTTGGCAGCAGGAGAAGTCTTCCCTCCTTCAGGCCACCGAAAAAGATCTTCAGAGCCAGAACACCAACAAGCAGAAGACGACGAAAAAATGGTACAAACTCTTCTAATGCCCGGCTCCCTATTGTCAAACGAGTCCTCAAAAAAATACAATAACTAATGAACACACAACCCTAATATGAATGCAAATCACTGTCAAAATACGCAAATGAGATCCGTACGCGCGTGGGTAGAGATTGCACTACATCTCAGAGGTAAATAATGTACTGTACTGACACTACAAACATGATCTTATAGAATATGATACATTGCTGAAGATTAAACTAACCAACAGTATATAAAGGAGTTAAAAACATGCAGCATACACGTTAATGCAGCAATATATATCCTAAAACTATCAGATATAGTAAAACACTGACGGGGTACATTTTACTGCACAGGTACTTGTACTTTTGGTACTTTAAGTACATCTTGATTGTAACATACTTGACTAAGGTTTCGAATGCGTCGTGGATTGTTTCATCAGTATGGTATTAGTACTTTTACTGTAGTGAAAGATATGAATCATTTTTCCTCCACTTGTAAGTGAGTTACAAACGGTGGTTCCTAACCCTGGCTCCAGATCCTTGACCGGATTAAGGATCTGGAGCCAGGGTTAGGAACCACTGAACATTAACAGGCGTGTTCCTTCTGAAACCTACGATGTGTCTTTACTTCTGTATCTACATTTTGCATGAGGGCAAGACACTCATGCAACACTCCCTACTTTGCATACAATCTGGCATCCATATGGAAATATCAATCATGTCACAGTTAAACCGTTTACCACAGTTGATATGCATTTGAAAAATGTGCGCAACTGTTTCCAAGAATTTTTCTTTCTTTTTTTACTTTCGTTTTACGACAGACTGTGTGTGTATGTGTGTGTGATGGTGCAGAGCTCGTTGCTCTGAGTGTAATGTTTATTTTTCTCACCCTGGTTTATGCACCACCCACAGAGATCATAACAGTTATTTACATATTGTTTGCTCTCTCAATGTCAAGACACATTCCAGCGTTCTGTTTCTTGCCTCATTAGAGTCTGAGCCACACAGACCTTCTAGAAGGTGCTGGCTTTCATTGTGTCAACAACTCTATATTGTAAGATGTTTATTTGACCCCGAACACCTCCTGTACGTGTATTACATTTGACACTTAAGCACAACTACAAACTCTAAAATGATGACTGAGCTAAATCAAGGCGATGATGGAACCGAATTGCAAAGTTGTGTCCATATCAGTTTTGGGGTAAAGACTCTTCATCTTACTAACCTTTGAGTTTTTTTATTTAATTTTAACGGCATATTTTGCTGAAACAAAGACGTGATTTGTACAACTCTACATAACGCAACAAGAACATCAGAGGACTTCATTCCCATCGTCTCTGGATCCAAGCAGATGTTGTTTCTTTGATCAACAGAATTAGGCGCTCACTCTTCACCTCTTTTCATCGTCTTTCAAAGTTGTTTTTTTTAGCTCCTTTTCTTACTTTTGGTATCTTCCCCCCCCCCCCCCCCCCACTTCACTCCTCTCATTCACCAAAGTGTTCAACGTCAGTCTGCCGAGGAAAAAAAACAATCTTTAATTAAGTTTACTGCTCCGGAGACTTATCCTCTCTCATCTTAAGTCTTCTCTCTCCCCCTTTGCGACTCTCTCAATCATGCTTTTTTTCTCTCTTTCTCCCTAACCCTTCCCTCTTCTTATTCACAATAACACTTCCCCTCTCTCTCTCTCTCTCTCTCTCTCTCTCTCTGACTCTCCATCCCACTCACATTCTCATCAGACCACTTCAAGCGTTCTTCCTATTCTTCTTCTTCTTCCCAGTGGCTCTGATTGGCATGCAGCAGATGTTAAACAGCTGTTGCAGAGCAGATAGATTGCTCTTTTTCCCCCTCTGTTCAGCCCCCGACCCCCTCGACTCGTGTGTCTGTGCAGGACAAACGTCGTCTCTCTGTCTTTGTTGCTCGTCTCTTTGAATCAAACCCCACAGCTCTCTCTCTCTCTCTCTCTGTCCCCCCCCCCCCTCAGTAACACTAATCAACCATAATCACACCACAGTGTCAGTGGACTTAAGAGGCAGCGACGTGGTTCTGGTTATCCAGAGTTTACTGCGGATTCATTTAACGAAGCATCTGTGATGGGAGGAGCCCGTTTCATCCAAATACTAAACTAATTACACACACAAGGAAGCAGAAACCCTGTTAGAGGAGAGGAGTCCGGCACAAAGGAATGCTACAGTGCGTAATAAGGAGAGTGTCGTCTCGAAGATTTTAATTTTGAATAAACGTTTGTTAAGTTACTCAGGCTGTTCTCATACAGCGTTCGTAGCTATACGTACAAAAAACATATTTTGGTAAACTTTTTAAGTATTTATCTATCGATGAATGGTGTAACGTTGAGTCTGTGGACAGTATGAGAGTATTTATGTATTTGAGTGTCTGTGACGACATTACCGTACAAAAAAAAGCCTTATTACAGTTTGTGTGTGTTTTATTTAATAGTGAACCAGCAGTGGTAACTGATTACATGAGGTGTGCAGCTGTAGTTCTCCCCCTACTCTTATATCTAACTGATGGCTGCGATGCAGACGGTAAAGCTCACACTACAAATGATATCCAACATGACCGACTATCCAGCTGAGCGGTCAAGAGTGGGGAAAAAAAAAATGCAATTTGGAAAATCGGTTTCAAACCCGTTTCTCGTTATTGCACTTGAGTCAAATGGTGCGTTGAGAAGTAAAAACCCACAGAGCGTGAAATCTAACAGGATTCCTCCAATGCACCCCCCCTCCCCCCCCCATGCATACATCCTCCTCTGTCTTCCTGTAGGCGGATTAGGGTTACCGCTGTGCTGCTTTCTACCGTCGTTCACCACTGAATAACAGAATAACATGGTGTACACCTTCAAGAATCAGCTCACAGGTGTAAGAACATGTTCTTGAGGGCTTTCTATTTCCTGGACCAGTGACTTCATGGATTCACACCAGTAAACAGACGTACGACTCAATTAGCTGGTGGTTAAAATATGGAATGGAAAAAATGTGGAATACTTGTTAGAGGCCAATCATTTGTGTTCTTAGAGGGTTTATTTTGTCTCTGTGGTTGAGGGTTATCTTCTGCAGCTTGTGATCAAAGATCAAACACAAGAATCTTACTAGAAAGCTGTTTCCTGATGTGCTCTCTGATTTCCAACACACACCTCAACATAATGTCCCTCTGAGCTTCTGTGGCTTTTGTTGATAGAATGGACCAAACCTGAAGAGAGATCTTCTGCTTTCATCAGGAGAGATATTCAGTCGGGTCAGCTTTTGTGTATTTTATGGATTTCAAGGATCATTTATTGTATTTATGCAACAACACAGGGTGCAGTGCAGTTGTAGCTCATTGGCTACACAAGTAAAAACAGAACACAAACTTTAGTCATATTCCATTAGTGAGAATCACAAAACAAAACTACAAATGAACATGTACATGCGCCGTCGTTGCATATTTCTGTTGCTAACTTACCAAGAGGAGTCTTTTACTTTGTTAAATATTCTTAAGTGCTGCGTTTGATAGTTGAGTTGAAGTGTGGGGAGATAAAATAAAAGCTAAAGCTTTGTGATGTGGTCTGCACAGGAAGCTCCAGTCCAGCAAATCATCTGTGAACTGGTTCAGAAAATCATTTGATAGCCTCCTCACATCTGTTCTCCTTTCCAGACATTAAGCATTCTTGTCTCCTCCACGTCTGTCTTTATCCTTCAGTTTTCTTTCTTCCTTCACTTTTTAAACCAGAACCTTTCTCTTGTTCTGCCCCATCGCTCCATCTGTTGACAAACTGTCTCCTGACAAAAAAAAAAAAAACAGAGCGGGAAATCTTTTTTTTCCGGCCTCGACAGTTCTGTTTGATGGACGTCGGCGCATCCCAGAAGGCCGAGGGGCGACAACAGATGGAGAGGGAGAGATTTCACCGAGCTACTCGGACCGCTGTGGTCTCTTATTGGTTGCAATGGTTTGTAATTTAAAACAAATGGGTCCTTAGAAAGACACAGGAAGTGGACGTAGTCATCGTGACGTCAACCACGGTTTTGAATCTTGGCTTTTGACCGTCGCTGTCTTGTTATTTTGGAACCAAAAGCGACACAAGAGGGTGGAGCTAACTGAACACGAATAAGGGTTTTTAATGCGACCAAAATGTGGCAATCACCGTTAATGAACTGAAAACGATGTGAAAGGGTTAAAGTTAAGTTAAAGCTAAGAACAAAAACCCTGACAACTCTCAGACCAGACAACGCCGTGGTAGCAACCTGTCAATCACAGTAAGCCCCGCCCTAAAGCATCCCCTGCTTTATGGTCTGTTTGACTCTAAATGGACCATAATGTACTAAATGAACATCATGCTGTAGTGAAGAAGACTTGAAACTAGAGATTGAGACCATAAACTCATGTTTACAATGTTTACTGAGGTAATAAATCAAGAGAGAAGTAGAGTCATTTTCTCATAGACTTCTATACAACCAGAGGAGTCGCCCCCTGGTGGACACTAGAGAGAACGCAGGTTTGCCGCCTGGTTAGTACAGCAGTTCGTAGGGAAGCCACAGCTGCATCATCACTTCATTCGACAGCTTCAACTTTTTTCTTTTTCACATCAACATCAGGTTAAACAGGAAACACGTCTCCTGGTGACTTTTTATCTTCAAGCAGGTCATTTTAAAGTCTATTGAATAAGCCTTTTGGGGTTGTATTGTGCTTGCAATTAAAAACCAACAGGCGTTCACAGGGGCGATAAAATAACCTGCTATACTGTATGTAGCTGTGTATCTGATGAAGGTCTGAAATGGTCACATGTTCAGAATGTGTATTAACTGGCACAGTGTCCCTGTTTACAGCAGCTGTCACACAGACTGATGTGCTGCTCTCATTGTGTCTCATGCTTAGAAATGCAGAAGTTTACTGTCAGTGTATGATAATAATATAATAGATGGTGAGATCTAGATTTACATAATAATCTGCATCTGGTCTGACTGGGCCATACTTATTTCAGAGCAGCTAATGAGCAATTAGTATATATACACATACACACATACAGTATATGTGTGTATATATATGTATATACATGTTTATATGTAAGGTCTGGTAATATGCTCTTATTATTAAATAACATCAAGTAGTATGCATCATTTGAATACATAAAATATATAAATGCGTACCTATTGAATGTCTGTTCCTCCCTGTATGACTGAACATGAGAACAGAATGAAAAAAACCTTTATGCTCTCAAACGTCGTCGCAATTTCATGCTCTTAACTGTGATTGGTCAGTTATGCTACAGAAACAAGAAAATATAGAACATCACCATATAATGGAGCCAGGTATCATCGTCTTCATCGTCTTCCAGCAGATTTTTACAGATTGAAAAGACAATGAGCTGCTTTTGTGTTAATAATCAGAGATCCAGAATCTCAGAAGAAGACTCCCCGCTGTTTCATCTAAAACGTATTCAGCAGCAAAATAAACTCACAGCTGAAAGAAAACAATGTAAAACAGATGACAGCAGATAAAATAACTGCAAGAAAAGTTAAAGAACACAGAAAGGACAGATGTAAGATTCAGTACATACAGTTTGACTAGAATTTAACCATAAATTAGACCCACGGTTTAACCCACCGAGTTAAAGAACGGCTTACACCATAAGAGTGATACTTCAACCCCAAAACAAGTCAGGTAGTTCCTTTAACCACAGCTGCCGTAACAGATACGACTCACAGAGTGTATCATCCTTGAAATTAAAACCCTGGTTAATTCGATTGAGCGGTGTTGTGAGTCTGCTCTCTCTTATCCGTCACAAACAAGTGACTCGTTGAACTCTGTCGCAGTACACACCAAGTCCTGAAGTGGGATCTCTCTCTTTTCATACATTACATTGTTGTTTAACCACCAGTATGTGAGTTTGATCAATATGTCTTCATGCATGTAGTGTGTGTGTGTGTGTGTTATATGCATGGTTGTTTACGTTCATTAGCATTTATCTGTTGCAGAATGAAACACTAATCACTTTTTCTGCGGATAAAATTAAAGTGAATTTGTCAGTGGGAGAGAAGTAGTGGTGTAACGGACCGTTGTAGATCCGTACGGATCCCTCTGGTGGTTCAGCACGCATGTGAACCGCAGATTAATTAAATAAAGTTTTATCGTTAACCATCAGAGTGTAAATAAAGTTTTATCGTTAACCATCACAGTGTAAATAAAGTTTAACGTTAACCATCAGAGTGTAAATAAAGTTTTATCGTTAACCATCAGAGTGTAAATAAAGTTGTACTGACTCAGTAGAACATGTGTTTCTAGTCTCTGATCTCTGATCATGTTTCATTGTAAACAACCAATCAGTGTCCAACAGGAGGAGAGCTAGTAACGTTAGCAGCACCGCTAACGGCTAACCAACGGAGGTTCACTTCAGTTACATTATGATGCCTTCAGGCTCTGCTCAGTGAACATGAGTACTGGCTGAAGGTACATTATAATGTTATCATGATGTGTTCACATGTCATCTGTAAAATGTAGTTTTGGTGATAAACTAGAATAAATCCAGTAGTTTGAAGGAGATGTTCTCACATGAATATAAAATAGATATTAGAGATGAATTATGAGCTGTTTAACTTCATAACACGAGCTCTAAGAACATTATTATTCATCAATAAAAATACAATCTTATTTCCTAATCATTTGAATTCAGTGGTGGGCCGTCAGGGCCTGCAAAGCCTTCTCTGCTGGCCTAAACAGAATCACAAAGTTATATCTATTTTATAATTTAATAATTTTTCTTAAATACACTACATGTATTATAATTTATAAAAATATTTTCCCCATTATCTTATTTTCTCATTGCACAGCTACTGTCTTCCTCAGTTGCTCTGCTTCCAGTGCAGCTTGTTTTAAGTAGAGCTTTTATCCAATCAGATTTCACCTCTGTGTCTCTAGGTAGAAGAGAGGCCCGAGGCCTGCAGACCCACAAGTGAATCCATGTGCAGTTTAAGTGAATGGGGACGATATTGTTGATTGTCATAGTGTTCAACCAATCAGATCTTTAGTTTGACATGTTGGGCGTATTCTTTGACGTGTCAGAGCCTGCTAGCTGGCCTACAAGTACGTGATTGGTCAGTGGGCTAGCCTGACATGTTGGGCGGTGTGAAGGATTTCAGTATTAAAACATTAGTATGATTAATAGCACCCCTAGTGGTGAATAAAAGTGTCACAATAATAAGAATGTCAAAAATATGTTAAGAGTCACATATATATTTACTTATGGAATGTATTATATGTTTACAGTATGTTTACTGATAGAGGATATTATATGTTACAGTATATTAACTCATTGAATGTATTAAACCATAAAAGCATAGTCACTGTAGGTATTAAACGCTGTAAAGAATAAGTCTTAAGGGTCAGAAAGGGAATATTCTGAGCGAGGCTTTACAGGCATGGAGGAGAAGAGAGGCAGTGATACCAAATAAGGAGATGTGCAGCAGAGGTGACCTCACCGATGAGGAATGTGATCAGAAGGATGGACAGGCGTGCCAGCCACGAAGAAGAAGGAGGGGTCGAGGAAGTTTTGCCACAAAGTATCAATCACTGATTGACACAGACATTTGTTTTCAACGTTTTGGGACAGTTTGGACACTTTCCGACTTTTAAGGGATATAAAGAACAAGGTTTTAGGGAGTATTCTTCAGATCATATCACCATTAATTTTTCAGCACCTGGCTTCAGTGTCAGACCTGTGAGGGCGTGTGTGGGTGTGATCTCTGCTCTCGAGAACATTACTATCGATAGTTAATTTAGTTTGCAATTGTTATTAAATATTGTTTTACTTTTAAACCGGATCCAGTAACTTTTTGGGTGCGCCTGCGCAGTAAGAAGTAAACAAAGCAGCCCAGCCCAGCGGCCTTGCAGTTTCATCAGAAAATGCTACCCTCCACAGGCTCGACTGTCTTCACTGGCGTCCATGAATCCAGAAGGACTTCTTACTGGAACTAAAACGCACGGATGTACTGAACAACCGTGAGATTAAACTCTTTATTAACAAAGAAAGGAGGATGGACTTTGTCTTTAAATAGTGAACAGCAGCTCTGGTTAGTTAAATGCGTTTGTTTTTACATCTGCAGTAGCTTTAATATGCTTGTTTGTATATTATTATTATTTGTATAACTTGATTTTATGAATTTTTGTTTGGTTTTATATGTGATAGGAACCATTGTTACGTCCTATGTTGCTCTGGGGACATATTTAGCCGGTGCCAGTGTTGCCAACTTGGCGACTTTCTTGCTAAATCTGGTGACTTTCCAAACCCTCATGGAGACAAATCTAGAGACTTGTTCTGGTGTTGTTGGAGACTTGTTCTGGTGTTGTTGGAGACTTGTTCTGGTGTTGTTGGAGACTTGTTCTGGTGTTGTTGGAGACTTGTTCTGGTGTCTTGTTGGAGACTTGTTGTGGTGTTGTTGGAGACTTGTCTGGTGTTTTGACTCGATGACGTTAAAACACGTACGTTCTACAGTTACTGTGGTAACGAGCAGCGGGTGCTGCCGTGAGCCCCTCCACCGCCCCAAAGCACTCTCAGTTCCTCTCACAGAAGAGGAGACGCTGCAGTCAGAGCAGAGAGGAGACGCACTCTCAGCGTATTCTCTGCAGTTAGTGTCTTTACAGGTGTTGAGCTTCATTTTTACACGAAACAAATAATAACCGTAGCTGTGTTTCAGCTGCAGGACAGCAGTGAAGGCCCAGGTATACAATGCTATAATCAAACAACAAAGGGATCTGAATCTGTTAATATGGATCATCAATGATTGGTATTTAGTATCGCCGCCAAGAAAAACATGATCAGGGATCTAAAAGTTAAAATCGCTTTTTCTTTTGTGCTGATCCGACCTGTGATTCCCGACTCCGATCCGTGATACAATCCGAACCGTGAGTTTTATGATCCGTTGCAGCCCTGGAGAAGAGTAACCCACTGCCACCACTTTAGCTTTGTGCTGTAAGTCGTGTTGCCAGTGTTGGCTTTCGTCTCTTTTATTAAATGCCAGATTTTCTCAGTCCGTATATATATTTTCGCCTTTTTCAGCGTTCGACGAAGCGATCTGTTTGTGTGACGTGCGGTGAAAACACAGCACTGGAAATGTCACCGACGGCCCCAGTCTGGCTCTCAGTAGGACGCGGATGAGGGATGATTAGCCGTTAAAGCAGCCTGCCCATCTCTTCCTAATGGCACGTTTGCACTGACCCTCTCCTTGACCTGTTACTATTAACCACAGACACAGAGGGTGGTGGCGTTCAGCAGCAGGAAGTGGTAGTTTTCTCCCCCTGTAATGTTGTGTATTCTCCTTCACACACAACTCCAATTACCTTCCACAGAGATAACGCGCTCTCTGATGAGTCAGTGCACCTCGCTCTCTTTATTTTCTTCTTATATAATTTCTCTCTGTCACTACTTCTTCATGTACCATTCATTTCTTTCTCTGGCCATCTTTGTTTCAGAGTCTCTCTGTGGAAAGTTTTCTGACGTTTTGGGGCTGACATGAATCATTAAAACGTATAAAGTATACAGCGTAATACTTTCAAGGTGTGTTGACGTATTTATAAAGGAGTACTCTGCACATTTAGGTCAGATCCAAGTAGATTAGCATACATCTGGAAGCTAGCATGCTCACAATGAAAATGCTAACACGCTGATGTTTAGCATGTATAATGTGGCTTTACCATCTGCACTTTTGACCGCAATTACCAGTTTTTAGCAGCGAGTTGCATCGCGCTGAGGCAGCAACCTCCGGTTCTGCTGAGTGAAGCCGATGCTTCATGTGTTAAAGCTGCATTCTCTCTAGTGACCACCAGGGGGCGACTCCTCTGGTTGTATAGAAGTCTATGAGAAAATGACTCTACTTCTCTCTTGATTTATTACCTCAGTAAACATTGTAAACATGAGTTTATGGTCTCAATCTCTAGTTTCAAGTCTTCTTCAATACAGCATGATGTTCATTTAGTACATTATGGTCCATTTAGAGTCAAACAGACCATAAAGCAGGGGATGCTTTAGGGGCGGGGCTACACAGTGATTGACAGGTCTCTACCAGAGACGTATAAGGCGTCTCTACGTCACTCCTCCTCAGTCCAAATATGGTCACTTCCGTTCATTGGCTGCAAAAAAACAACAACACAGCGACGACCTTGTTCCAAGAATGAAGCGACGGAGAATGATGTCAATTATAGTTCTCGAGAAAGAAAATTTGGAAAATTGTAATCAGTAAGTTAGACTTTGCCAATAAAATCACTGTATCTCTATTTAACTGCCATAAACTAAAGTATTGGACAAAAAGATTTTGACCAGGTGACGCCGCTGCATGTAAAAGAGGATTCATCCTCTGGGGAACATGAATGTTAACAAATACACACAAACTGCTCCCACGGACGTTTTCCAGAGCGACCCTGACTCTGTCACAGCTGACCCACATTCGTATTGACCACTACTTCACAGTCTTACTCCCTCTTCTCCAGTAATTCTCCCCTCTTTCTTTTTGTTCTGCTCCGTCTCATTTTTGTCACCCCCCACCTCCCCCTCTCTCCCCCTCCCCATTATCTTCCTGGGTGACCCCAGAGGTCTGTGCGCTGAGCTAACTTGTCATGAATCATTTGGTCAGCGGCCGCTGAGCATCCCCTCTCTTCCTGTGTATCTTGCTCTCGTGATCACCCCGCCTCTCTCTCTCTCTATCCGTCCTCTGTATTTGTTTTCCTTTATCTCTTTATGATGCCGTCCATCTTTCTTTCTGCGGGGCTGAGATGTGCATCATTTTACGACACCATAACACTTGCGCCACAGGAAGTATACAGTAACCACAATTCAGCCATAAAATAAACCCCCCTTTTTTATTGCAGTATAGGTGGAGATTATGGTGTTGGTAGAATTCTATCACATAAGCAGCACAAACTGATATCCGAAGGTGCTTTTATTGGGCTGTTTGCTCAAGTTGCACATTTGTCTGACTGGCACTTTTGTGTCAGAGGAATCACTGCTGATAATCCAAAGTGATGGTTAATGAAAGAAGCAAACAACCTCTTAGCATTGAGACACATTCACAACCAGTGATGGGGAGCAGTTAAGAATATTTAACTTGGTTTGTGCTGTGATGCTGTTCTTGGTGCACTAAAACCATGTTTGATTCCACGGACACACGACCAGAGACGGACTGTGTATCGTACCAATATGGTGGGAGGAAAAGTCTTGAGATCCACCATCACCTCCAATGAGCCCCCTTTAAAGTGGGCCATTTCTGGTTCCACAAAGAACCTTTCAGACCAACGCTTCTTTAAAAACAACATTTAAGGAACTTTGAAGATAATTTCATAAAACCAGAAAATGTGCCTCAAAGAGCCACCAAAAAATGGTTCTCCGAGGAGGCACCATTTCTGGTTCTTTGAAGAACTTGAAGAAAAAAAAAGTTCTCTAAAGAACCTTTTTCAAAAATAATTTCAAATTCATACCACCCCCCACCATCTAATAACTCAAACATGAATTAAGAACCCTTTAATATCCTAAAGAACCATATGACAAACACGTAGAACCATCCTATAGTTAAGATGGTTCTTCGTGGACCCACACAGCCTTTTAAAGAACCAATGAGAAATTGACCTTGCCGGTAGATGTCGTTTTGAGTCGTATTCAACTATGAAATTTGGTGAGAAATGTGGTGAGACACACTCCTATATTCTATAAAACAAACTTTCAATTTGTGTGACGGTGAAGCAACGTGTTCCTGAAAAACTCAGCAACGCTTTTCAGTGAAACCAGCGGTGTTCCAAAGAGGATCAAAAAAAAGAAAAAGAAAGTTATACAGATTGTCGACACGACAAAGTATAATCAATCAGCTGAGTTCTCAGCACCGACCCTCTGTCCCGATCCAGCAGCGAGTCCTCCTCTTCTCCGGTGAAGTGTTTGTCATGGTCACCGCAGCTGTCAGAGCACCGGCTCACTGTCCATGTGCACCGCTGTGTTCCCGACCTCAAACTAGTTTCCATGGAACAAAGTAGTTTGTAGAGACGTTTAGATATCAGACATTACTTCCTGAAACTGATACAAAGTACAGATCGGATACCAGTGCGTTTGTAGCAGCTGTGTACTACGAACCCTGGCTCATGTTAAACCCTTTGTAAAACATGAACTAATATTTAAACTAAAGTCTTCCAAACTGTTCACATTGTAAAATAATGCCACTGGCTAACGCTACATGCTAGCACCAGATTGGTACTGAGCATGTGCAACTCTCAACAGATGAGAGAAGCTACTTCCCTCATCGATTAACGGATCCGTCGCAAAGTCTTTTTGTTGTGTACAATGAGCTGATAATTGATGAGATGACATGATATCTGATTGATGCATAGACGATACCCAATCCAGCATCTTTTGGCTCCACAGGAAGCACGCTAAAAAGCCCCCAGACCTTTGAAACCAACTGAAACTCCTCCCGAAGTGTGTAGAAGAACTACGGTGGCCGACACGAAAACACGCAGAAGGCCGTCAGGCCGGTGTTTGGTTTGTCCGTTACGGGCTAGTGAGGAAACATGGCGGCCGGTTACATGAAGAGTAACCGGCCGCCATAATACACTAAAGGAAACTTACTTATTTGAATCCTGCAAATAGATGCCCCTAAAAGCTACACACTACTTTTAAAATAAAATAATAGGTTCTCTACAGTGTCTTTATTTTGACCGATCATTCACAACACCAACGAGGAGCCAGTCATCTAAGTGGATCAGCGCTCACTCTTTAGACTGATGCACATCGGCTTCAAATAGGTATCTGGATGTTCTGAATATGAGGCTCTGTGCAAATACAATGCGGTCACCTGAACCAGCCGACGCCGGTGGATGCAAAAACTATTCTTCAACAATCAGTTCCACAACCGGTAATGGAACTGTGCCTAATTTAACAGAATGAGCCACAGCGCACAGGGTTTTTTCCCCCTGTTGCTTGTCACACTCGGGCGAGTCGGAACGAACACACACACACACACACACACACACACATGCCTCTGCTCAATCAGACCACAGCAGATCCAGGGATTTAGGGGACCACCAAGATGCCACCTACCTCACACATGCACACAATGGAGGACCACCAGAGTGTGAGCAGGTGGAGGGCTTTGCCAGATGGCAGCTCTTCTGTTCCACTGTTATGCTCAGAGAGAGACACACACACACACACACACCTACCTTCACACAGATGCATCCAGAAACCTACAGTTTCCACACACACACACACACACACATTCAGCTACACGTTTTAGGAGCCACTTTTACAACTACATCTTTTAGTATTTCAACAGTTTTTATGAATAAACTACATGTGTGTGTATTTTTTTAATTGTAAACAACAAATCAGGAAATCAACATACATATCCTTGACAAAGACAACAAATTAATGAAATAAAATAAAACATATGGGGTATAACTTATAGAATGCTTCCTGAGCAAATCAAGCAATATGCAAGTAATGGAAGTAATATGTCTTTTTGTGACAGAATGTGTCGGCGCTCCACAGTATGTTTTAATGTGTGTGTGTAGGATGGCTGCAGACTAAACATGGACCTCTACGAGTGTCCACCGATGAAGAATTGTTCCAGTGTGACAGCCTCGGCGTAGTTGAGAACAGCTGAAGTGTAAAGTTACAGCTGGGATGATAAATTGGCAGAGACGCAAAAATGACAAATGTGCAAAAATCAGTTTGACAAATAGCCTTGGCAGCTTATGTTATTGTCAGCTCGCTGTGTGTGTGTGTGTGTGTGTGTGTGTGTGTGTGTGTGTGTGTGTGTGTGTGTGTGTGACAGACAGAGAGGTCGTTTATGAAGTGCAGTGATACGGTTCGGTAGCTGAGGAAGTTAGAAGAATATTTAATATGAAATAATTACCATAAAACGTAATGTATAAATTATATTACGTAGTTTATTGTATTAGCTCTATTTGACAGGATCAAATATAATATTATATTTAATTATGTTTTCCTATTATCTGATATTTGATTCATACGTGGAACAAGAGCTCTCAAGAGAATAGACAAATGCAGCGACGGTGAAAACGTGTAAACACCAAAAGTCGGTGGAACTCGTAGCTGTTGTGGTTCAGGCTGCGATTTAAATGGAAGAAGTTAACTTGTTGCAAACCGTGGAGAGAAGCAGCGCTACGTTGTGGTCGGTAGTGTGAAGACGTTGGTGAACGTCATCTGTTGTTTTTTGAGTCCATGAGAATGCTTTTTAGTTTTGTTGAAGCTGAAGGTTTTCGGGGTGTTGGACCCGTTCCAAAATGTAGTCGACTAGACCGGACCCTAATTTAGGAAACAGCAAAACTATAATAATGTCCTTAAGACAAATGTAAAGTCATAGAAAGTCATTCCTAAATAATTGAATTAAGACTAATTTATAAAAATAACGGACCAACCTATGTTCACCTCCGGCATCAACAACGAAACATTCTGCAGCTGACTGGGTGGAAGATGGATAGAAGATTATAGATTTAGTCTTTTATTGGCAGCAGAATCTCCTTCATTGTCATTTTGGAAGATAATAATGGTCCAAAAATCCAATTTGATATCGTTGAATGAAATTCCCCCCCAAAAAAATATTGTAACACTTGTATTACGACCGATCTAAAATATCTTTGCGAAACGGACCCCTAGGTCTGATGCCGATGTCCCGTTATTCCGAAAACCCCAATAGTCTAAAAAATTGGAACGTCCATTGTTCCCCTTCTGTGCAGCAAACAGAAGCACATTATTATGCTCAATGACGTCATCGGACCTTCCCAGTCACATGTATATTTTTATCACTATGGCAAAGGCATGACCCGCCCTTCTCTGCCTCTGATTGGCTCACCTCTGTATTCTTACCGTTACCCCTGAACCAATGTCCCTCCTCATGCATTAAACATTACCAAACCCAACCAACGAACGCAACGAGTTTCCCTCCTCTGTTGCTCTCTCTGAGGTTTCTTTTTTTTCCCGTTAAAGGTGTTTTTGAGGGAGTTTATCCATTTTCCGTTGTGATGGTTATATTTGTGATTTTGGGCTATACAGTACTGAGTACTAGCCAATGGGAGGCAGAGTAGGGCGGGTCATGCCGTCCCCGTAGTGAAGGCCCAATGACGTCATTCAACATAATAATTAGCCGTGTGCTGCTGTTTGTCGCAGGTAGATTGTGTATTTTCGGAGTAATGGATAACGGGCAGTCGGACAAATGGGCTTTTGGTCAATTGGGACATTTTTTTCAGACTTTTGGGGTTTCCGAATAATGGGCCGTCAGATCAACGGGCAGTCCTTTGGGTCCCGGGTCGGGTCAAGACCCCACCTGAATACCTTTAGTTGGAGCATTAGCTGGAAAAACTCAAACAACAACAACACTATGTCCTGTGGTTTCAGAGCAGAAATCTCAGTTAGTTTTTCATCTCAATCACTAACATTTGGCATCCAAGGCTGGTATTTACTGGTTATTATGTCTCTCAATGTAGAACAAAACCGCCAATGCGTTCTGGAGGTTGTTTGATTTTTAAAAGTGTTTTGTTCTTTGCCATGGGAGCGCTATCGTTACCGTTATTGTGATTCTGGGAGTGTGATCTAAAATGCAAGCAGAAGCAGCAGGCTGTATCTTCATTTAAGCCGTTTTCCCTGTTTATGTGTGGAGAGGGAGGGAGGATGGAGAGAAAGAAAGATGGAGATCAGGGAGGAGAGAGAGTGAGAGAAAAGGGCAATATTTCCTCTTATTTTAGGGTCCTAATGTTCCAACAACCAAGAAAATCATCCGGGGCCTTATAGGACGGACATCATTTGTAGCTTTTTACGAGCAAGGGATTTATTTCTTAGGTTTTAAAGTTAAAGTTAGAGCAATTAAATTAAATCCGTATAAAACTCTCACACGCGTCATAAAAAAATGTTTATATACGAGTGTCTGTCTATGAATGACTTGCTTGCTTGCCTGTGTGCATTTGTCAGATGGACGAAGCATAAGGGCAGTAAAATAAAACTGACCGAGCGCGTTCCCGGGCATTTAGCTGTGACGAGCCAACGGTTGCCTTAGTGTGCCTCATTATGAATGCTGATGCACAGCTAGAGGCTAAGTGTTATGTCGGAGGGGGGGGGGGATGTAGAATCAGACGAAATAAGTGGCATTTTATTATCGCACAGCCTTAAATACGAGCATTTCAACGGACCTTCTAAAGGGCTTTTAGTGCACTGAACGTGCTCCACAGTGATGTGAGGTTAGCCTCAGAGCCACAGAAAAACAAACCACACAGGGCAAATTACGTTGTTATTGCACTGAAATTAAAATAAACATGACACTTAAACAAGACAGTAATTATGTGTGGAACTCGTGTTATTCAAGCCGTTACAGTGCGGTGCATTTTTTTTTTTTTTTTTTTACAATTTGTCAATTTCAGAAACGGCAGAAAACCTGAAAAGATTTATTTGAAATCAGTCTGCATAGATTTTGACACTCATAAGAGACTGAGTTCATCCACAGGAAAAAAATGATGTCACGGGCAAAAAACAAACTACATCTGAAATTAGAGTTTGAGTCCCCGGGGATTAGTTTCATCAGCAGCGACATTTCCTTCTCAAATTAGAGACACGGCAGATTTGCACAGGAATAAAATCGCCCATCAGTTCCTACCAATGACCAGACATACACAGGTAACATTAGGCCTGTGCAGATGAGGCTTTTTTAATACATTAAATCCATTAATATATTAAATATATTGTATGTGCCGTTTTGTTGCCTAAATTGAGTTATAAGTTTTATATAAACCTGTGAAATATTCCACGTCTACATCCGTGATCCTCTGACTGTCCATCATAGCGCCATCATCAGGTCAATACTTTGGGTTTGATGATCAAATGCCTGCGATAGTAGTAACATTCCCATCAGCCTCCGCTGTTATTTAATGCTAATGAGCACATTTTTGGCAAGCTAACACGCGAAACTGAGATGTGTTAGCATTTAGCTCAATGCATCGCTGCACCTGCAGCTTCACAGAGCTGCTAACACGGCTACGCGTGCTTTTAACGAAGCTTGTTGCAAATTACCATCAGGTGTGCTAGAAAGCTTCCTTTTAGTAGAGCGTTTATAAATACATATCGTGCATATTAAAATAAATAACACCAAAAGTTACTTTCGGGTGGAACGTATTAACTGAGATAATAAAAAAATAATGGAATAAAATTAGACAGAACCAGCCAGGTTCACCAGAAACTCCTTCAGCTCAGACTCCAGCGGGGCCTCCAGCAGAGACCGGTCCACCGCGGACAGACCCAGATCCTCCAGCAGAGACCGGTCCACCGTGGACAGACCCAGATCCTCCAGCAGAGACCGGTCCACCGTGGACAGACCCAGATCCTCCAGCAGAGACCGGTCCACCGTGGACAGACCAAGATCCGGCTTCACCTGCAGCCTTGGACCTGCAGTCAGAGCTCCGGAGGGAGGAGGAGAGCTCAGCTCCTGGCAGCAGCAGCAGCGTCTCCTCCTCTTCCTCCTCCTCCAGGAGCAGAGCTTCTCCTCTCTGGGAGCCGACACCACGCTGCTGGAGACCCAGGACGTATTGCTGGACCCGGTGGAGGGAAGGGAGGCACGGGAGAACCAGAACCAGGACTGAGAGGAGCAGACTGTCAGACCCTGCTGAAGGGTTCTTATCTATTTCTGGGTGGATATCTACCCACATTAAACACCACAGCAACTCTATTTTTCATTCTACTACTATAGATGAGCTTCAGTTTTCCGTGTCAGTGTGCTGGTTTTCAACTGTTTCATGAAGCAGCGAACGCAGCACCGACCACGCCGGCACAAGAAGTCCTGCGGCCGGTGTAATAAAGCCCCGACCAAAGTCATTACTTGTTTCACTGCATTTTCTCATCCCTCTACAAATCTCCACCCACAAGGGCGTGACCTGACATTACTATTGTGTCCCTGCTAATTCCCCTTCCCTCTCTCGCTCCCTCCCTCCTTCAGTCTCCCCATTCTCCATCTCGCTACCCTCTCACCTTTTCCTATCTCTCTCTCTCTCTCTCTCTCTCTCCGTCCTCTCCGACTCTATTTCCTGTGGTCTTTCGCGGGTCACTTGCCTCATTCTCTCCACGGGTCACATGGCTTTGCCTCAGCCAAGCCTGGAAAAACAACAGTGGATTCTGGCGGTTTCTTTAATTAGTTGGTACCAGTCTGCGCCGCCCTCCCAATCACCCCCACCAGCACCACTGTCTTTCTCTGGTCATGTGAACTGAACATCTGGGGGGGGGGGGTTTACAGCCCCACAACTCTGTAATTCTTTAACAAAACTGGGAGCCGCCGGAGTGATTGGGTTTGATGAGCCGTGAAAAAAAGGGAAGAGGTGGGGGAGACACGAAGAGGACGACGCTGAGACGGAGATGTGGAGTGAATGTGTCTTTGAGGACGGTCAGAATGTGAGACGGATACATGTTACAGGATTGGAGACATGGATGTCTTTTCTATGACAGAGTTGGTTAAAGCAGTTTAGCGGCGTTTTTTTCGTAATTTTTCTCACTGTGGCCTCGTTTTTCTTGTCAATCTAAAGTCCTGCTCCTCTATGAAACACAACCATCACGACTAGAAGGAGAACTAGAACATGACTTTAGTGCAGAATAACACAGTTATGATGACATCAATCATTAAAAAGAATGATGAAATATCACAATGTTAAGCTTTGTTTTGGGGGTTTTTTTCTGATGGAAGCTTTTGTCACACAAGATATGTTCAAGGACCGTTGGAAAAATGATGTGATAATTGGTGCAGTTTTGCCGATTGTTTAAAGAAAAAATGCTTTTCCATCCCGATGTCGTGTTTTGTGGTTCAGAGGGTTGAACACAGACAGGAGAGTTTATTAGAGCTCATTAGGATTTTATTGATTGCCATACTGATACTGCTTATCAATTCCGACATTTGTCAATACTCCTGTTGATACTGCTGCAGTTATGGTGAATCCCCGGGACACACAGGTGGTCATTTGATTGGATCCCCAATAAAATGTGTATATTTCTTGACAAATTGTAGCATTAAACTTGAGTTTGAAGTGTGCTTTTTGTGATTGAAGCAGGTGTTCACACCAAACAAGAAGCAAACTTTTATAGGAAATTTGCATCGAGCGACACAAAATGTACGTATTCGCTCCAGTTTAAATATTTCATTATTCACATAGTTTCACTGTGTTGTGAAAAGTCTCTCTGTTGTCACTGACGTGTTTCAGAAATGGAGGACAAAAATATTGTGGAACTCTACGATAGTTCTTCATAAATATACACGAGGCCGGACGAAAGTATTAATGTGTGAATAAATATGTGTGTATGAACCATAGACTGTATGGTAGAAAGAGTAATGTCGCTGCCGTATTTATGCCTAAAGGATGCTGTTATGAGTGTTGATGGAGCGGCTACAATGTTAGCATAGCCTAGCACTGATTGATCCAAACTCCAGTCAGAGTTTATCTGTTTATTGCAGTTAAATTAGAGCAAAAGTCTGTTTATTATGGGTTCATACAGCTGTAGTAAACCAGCCGACATGTAGCTCGCTACATACAGAGAATACGGATGGTTATTTCAGCCATGCTTTGTGTTTCCACTCTTATGCATTAGTTGCCATCAGTACCATCACAGTCTGGATTGTGTTTTTGGTCACATAATGAAGAGATATAGAGTCTTGTTCGCTCTGATGGTGGTTTATTGCTCGTGTACAATTCATGCAGGAACAAAATGGTGCTCGATGTTTGAACAATGACGCATGTTCTGAGTTATAAGTGGGTTCTTCCGGTGTTCCCCTTATTCGTATCCACAGCCGGGCCTCAGCGATGTCTCATTGTCCTCTTGTCATTGTCCGACTTGTTCTCTGGTTCATTTCTGCCGTTGCTGTTTCCTGTCATGGCAACCAAATGTCAGCCAGTTGCTAATAATATCGGTGACCTTACGAGCTCGGGTCTTGTTTTGCAGAGCTGGAAGCGAGGCCTCTTTTTTTTTTATCCACACAGAGAGACGGACCGGGTCTTTGATTGAGGATTTCCAGGTTGATTCAAGTGAAATTAAATCTCTCTTTGGGGAACTTCTTTTCTCATGATGTTGGAAACCGAAATCAACAAATAGCATGAAAGAATTACAGAACTAAGAGTCAATAGTTTCCAATAACATCTTCAAATATTGTGCTTTTTTCCGCAAGTATAATTTTAGTTTGTGTGTAAAATGGCTGCAGTGAACTCGACTTTACAGTTTACTATACATTGCGCTTCTTATCGAACCTATTATGGAAACTCTTTTATCAAATCAGGACTTTTTCGTTGACTGACTTATTTTGAATATAAAAGTCTTCTTTGCCTTTTTGACAGAGTGGGAGCCTTATACATCCATGTAGATGGATTATAAATTCAAGACACATGAATACTAGTGATGCAACGGATCATAAAACTCACGGATCAGAGTCACAGATTGGAGTTTAGCACTAAATCTACATTTTACAGATTACATGTTATATACAGATTATTCTTAATATAAAATAACCATACTTTTCTGAAAAAACTCAATCTAGAAAACAAAGAAAGGAAAAAAAGAACAAATAGACAGATGTGTATAATTGACCTTCAGCCAGTACTCATGTTCACTGAGCAGAGCCTGAAGGCATCATAATGTAACTGAAGTGAACCTCCGTTGGTTAGCCGTTAGCGGTGCTGCTAACGTTACTAGCTCTCCTCCTGTTGGTTTAAACACTGATTGGTTGTTTACAATGAAACAAGATCAGAGATCAGAGACTAGAAACACATGTTCTACTGAGTCAGTACAACTTTATTTACACTGTGGTTAACGTTAAACTGTGTCATTAATCAGCGGTTCACATGCGTGATGAACCGTGCGGGGCATCAGTACGGATTAAGGATCCACAACGGCCCGTTACACCACTACTAAAGACACAAAAACAGTTCTAAAAACTCACTCTTGGTGGATTGGTTGTTAGGGTTCCCTCACCTTTAACCTCTTGGTAATGTGTCGTACACAACAGATATTTGTGTTTGGTGCACGTAGAGAATTACGTGCACAGACCAACTTTTACGTGCACTACTGTGCATGTGCACAAGTGGTGAGAGACATTGTTGTAAAATTAAATCTCACAGGTTTTATAACAGCAACAGTATTCATCTAGTGGCAGCTGTGATTGTAAATAAATTAAATAAAATGTCTACAGGAACGTTGCACTTCCACTGCAGCCTCCTTGGTAAAGCTGAGGATCAGCCACTTGGATCAACATTTCTGATTGTTGTCAACACTGAAAAACTGCTCAAAGCTCGCGGCCCAGTGGAGCTGAAAACATGAAACAGCCACGCCGACCGTTTCCCACCGCTCAGCACTGCCAAATGTGCTGTCACTGTTCAATTGTTTGCTTTTGAAATGCTCTCCAGTTTCAATTTGCCCGTTGAAATGTTTCTGATTGCTTATTATTAGCATAATAATACAAGATTAAGACCGAATGAATTACGAGACTGACAGCAACGGCCGTCTGAAGGAGGGAAAAGAGCAGATATGGCTTTTTAATTTGTGAGACGCCGGCCGAATGGATAGCGGGGCTCAGGCACGCACAATGCAAACCGTGTTTGTGCACAACTCATTTCATGCATAATGCAGCCTGTTACATCAAATTAAAAATAAACAGCTTGTTCAAAGCAAAAACATATCAGACATATCGCTTTGTTAACAAATGTCAGTTTTTCTTTTACTTATTCCCTTCATTAAACCGTTGGGAGGGAAGCGAGCTCATTACGGGGATGTTTACCTGTTAGCTGCACGCTGAATGTGCATTATGTCAAGTGAAAAAGTGAAGATTTCATGTCTCAATTAGCAACTCTGCAAATGCGACGTGGTGGAAAAGTCTGAGACGGCCTTCTCACTGTTTACTGAGTCTGTTGGTTTCCTCATTATACATAACTGTTATTGTGGCTGCATTAAGTGGAGAAATAAAATACGTGAATGCATTCATAGGATTCAAAAACAACGTTACGAGACCTCAATGTTTACAGCACAATGTACTAAATAATAGTGAAGCTCTCTTTTTCACTCGTATCCTTTATGTCATCTGACAAAAGATTACATTTCCAAAACAAAGCGCATTACAAAATTAAAACGACTAATTTTATATTTCTTTCCGATCACTCACCGGACAAATTCCACTTCCTTCTCCCAATGCAGCGTACCGACCTGTATTCAAAGCGAGGAGACAAAAGAAAAGAAAATAACGCGGCTTTAATTACCGACCAAATGTAGAAACAATACAATACAATACAATTAGAACATCTTTTCTGAATCAGTCCAAGCAGCTCCTGTAATTCTGCAAACACATAATCCCCCAAAGAGGACGGAGAGGAAAAGCCGTCTCCTGGCGACCACTTCAACTTCTAACAGCACTTTCTACAGTTCTACGGCCTCTCGCCGTCTTCCGTGCTGCAGTACCACTCTCCGCCTGAACTATCACTGATGCCCTGGCGGGGGCGCTGTTTATAACTGTTTAATGAGATATCTGGTTGCAAATATAAAGTTAACTATCAGAAGTCACAAACTCCAGTTTAGGGGACAAAAAAAACATTACATTCATTTAATTTAAATTTTACATTTACATGACAGCTGGAGAGTTAATTTTTGTCTGTAGTCCTTTGGGCAGGTTATTTCAATGGTCCCCAGAAGGATAGTAAGATAAGACGGGGACATAGATATAAAGAAACACACACACACACTTTCTGTCACAAAGCGAGGTGTAGCCAGAGGGTTGGCTGGAGCAGACTGAGGAGCAGAGCAGCTCTGAGCTCAAACCATAGAAACATCTGTTAGGGCTGGCAACGCCATCTCTCTTCCTCTTGTCCCTCAGTTCGGCCTTGTGTCCTGTCCTCCACCGTCTGTCCCTCATTCACCGACACATATAGTTCCTCTCCTCACTCTCCGTCTTTACCTACCTACCTCGTTGCCTCTCTTCTCCTCCCTTGACTCGTTTTTTTTTTGCCATCTCATCTTTATAATTTGTGAGACGATGCATCAAATCCTGCCTCTCACTTTCTCAGCCACTTAAACCAAATGAGGCAAACCATTTTAATTGATTCAATTAATTCACCTAATACCCGACACGGAAACAAACAACCCAGCTGCTGTGTCTCCTGAGCTTGTCCTGTTCTACACACAGCCTGGATTCAGACCTCTGAATCGCCGCACACATGGCTGTCACCAATTCAAGACAATTTCCCCCACATGTGCTTATTGACAGCTGTTTCCTGATTCGGATAAACAACCGAGCCAATCAGAGCTGTGCGGGTAGGAATAAGTAAAGGGACGTTAAGAATGAACGTAGCCCCCGTGACATCACCGACTACCGTTTTCAAGCTTCAAGGTTTGGCATTTTGGCCGCCGGCATCTTGAAAAAGAGATCATATTTGGACTGAAGGCCTCCCACAACCCTGAACGGGATAAGCTGTTATAGGAAACAGATGGCTGGACTAAGCTCTGGTACTTCAGCGGTCCTTGTTCTCTTGTTCATTGATCCAATGTCAAGGAATGTCACTTCTTAAGAGCCGTTTTCGATATGAACATGTAAATTTGTAAAGCATAACTCAAAGCTAATGTATCTGAACCAAAAGTCCTTGAAATGATCCAAGTTTTTCAGTCACCATGATGTGTTGTGGACTACAGATTTGAAGCCTAAAGTTCTGCATTTCTAGCCGTCGCCATCTTGGTTTTCTGCAACCAGAAGTGACAAATCATGCAAGTTTAAAGTATTTAGAGTGTTTGACACAATAAACAGGTGATCTTTGGGATCTGGAAACGTTTTGTCAAAAAAAGGCATTAGAATTAAAAACTCTTCAATTCATTTTCAAAACACCTAAATGTATCGTCAAGGAGTTAATGTTCGTTATTAAATGCGTTTGCTTCTTTTTTGTGAGTTTCCGTCAATCTCATTAGCAACCACTGCTAGCTACAGTAGTCAGGAAGCTCAATGTGTCGTCACGTCGTCGATTTTAACCAAAAAGTAACTTGAATAAATTCATAATTTTAAATCAGTTCATCCATCCATCTATTTTATGCTGCTTTAAATGTGTTTTTAATGGTTGCTCTTGTTGCAAACAAATCTCCCACAATGCAACATTCACAGCTGGAAAAACAAATTCAATGAATTGTGAGAAGCGATGAAACAGCTGCAGAATGATTTAGGAAGACATCAAAATTAGTCTTAAGGATTAATCTTAAGAAAATGTTTTGTTGTCTATTTGGGAAGTTTGATCATCAATGTCATTCTGAAGTTGCAGTTTGATTGATTGGTTCTTTGTATACTTATAAAACGGTGTACTTTGAGGATTAGTGTGCACAATATACTGGATAGAATTAGTATGTAGTCTTACTTCAGGGCATGATATAGTGAATGCACATTTCACACTCATTCAAACACTCAAATAAAATCAAAAATCAATTGTTGTGATTGTAGAACTTATGGAGTTACTTTGTACACAGTCGTAGTTTATTGTAAGTCGGCTTAGAGAAATAGCAACTCTTTACGTATCAACCTGTCTCTTCGATGACATCACAAAACAAGGCTCGGCAAAGTGTCACCAGTTTGAAATTGGCAACTAATTATTGAGCGTTCGCTGCCATCGGTGGCAACCACTATTCAACAAATCAAAAATAGGGACAGTAAACGGCAAAGCCTGCACCCCGAAATTAATTGATTTGAAGTATTCGTTGCATTAGTGATATTTAAATATTCAGAACAAAACAAATCATATCAGCAGGGCTCAACATGACCTTTTAAAGGTGGTTGCCAGTCCAGCTAAATGAAGTTAACCACCTACATATTCCACGTGTACTTTATTAAATGACGTTCAGGGGATGGATACATTAGTGACTGCTGATTGGTTAGGGCAAATTAACACCCCCTCCCAAACAGAAACTAGCAAACATGGACACTGGAGTAAAGAAAAGGCGACCCTGGTCTCTTTGGATGCCAGTTAAATGGCTTAAAATGAATAAAGCCACGAAGAAGAAAAAAGGGACTGGCAGCATTAAAAAAAGAGAAAAAGTCTGAACTAAGTTAAGAAACAGCCAACGTCAGTCTCACTCAATGGCTGCTGTGAGATAAAGAAACATCATATCTCCAAAACGTCAGCTTTTCCACAAAAAAATAAAATCTGCCTTAAATTGAAACTGATGGCCGTGCAAATTACACGGCCTATTTAAAGCGGCCTCACTGCTCCCCTCGGCGATGAAACCTAATCAGCAGTAAAAATGACCGTGTAAACTTTTAATTCAAAAGAAGCCATAATACTTACCAGTGCAACACATATGCAACAGAATCGGAGGCTTGTTACTCTCGGCGTCCCTGTGAGTTCTCTGCAGAGGGTTCAGAGGTTGGTGGCGACCACGAGCGAGCGCCCCTGCAGCGGGTAGAGCCTGAGCGACTCATGCAAGGACACTTTCACTCGGATGAACGTAATGCAATTGAACCGGCAAGCTCCATGGCTACCGGATGATCCTCTGGAAAAAAAAACGCCAGGCCACCCCGCTGCAGATATTTCCCGCACAGGTTGAAAAACCCCGTTGAGGTATACAACACATGAAACACTCCTGCAGTGCCCCAGATAGCCCGAAGAATTAATAAGCTCAATGCACTTTCCCGTCACACGCTGTATAGTTGTTCCCATTTTCAAAGAGGAGCAGAGTGTGTAATGTATATTGTGAAGTGTCTCGGGGCTATTTTCGGTGCCTGCTTCATAAAATTTCAAACCTTGGAGACCACCAGCGTGAAAGCCAGATACCTGAATGCTGCAGAGGCCGCACACACACACAGACACGCTTCTGAACATTTACATACTCGCCGTCACACACTCAGCCATGCACGTAGAGATATATACACACACACACACACTTGGTCACAGGTGGCTTGACAGCATTATACTGGAACACTGCAGAGGCTGCATGCACGAACACACCTGCATATGCTCACAACTACACACTCAGTTAGTTAGTTAAATCCAGGCTCTGGAATCCTGCAGAAACTACACACACACACACACACACACACACACTTACAGACCTATATTCTTCACTCAGAGCCAGCGTGGAAGTACCTGACCGGAGCTGTGCATACATAGAAAAGGCCTGACAAGAAATAGGCTCCTTTAATGGGCTTCAAGCTGAACAAGAGACTTTGTTATTTAACTTTATGTCAGCGGCGCTTATTGGAGATTTATTTCCCCTCAAAGTCCTGCAGTGGTGCCTCTGAGAACCAACAATTTCTAGTCCAAATGCAGTCTAACTGGGTGTTACGTGCCGTGTTGTGCTTGTGCTCTCCCTCTGCTTACCCTCAGTGTCCTCTCGGGTGCCACCCTCTGTCCCGGATGCCAGCTGCAGCGGCTGATTGGACGCGGCTGCGTTCAATCGCGATTAGTGTGGAGGATTTCAGTATTAAAGATAGAATTAGTGGGATTTTAGAATTAGTTTAGTATGATGATTAGCACCTCTTGTGGTGAATAGAAGTGTCAAAATAATAAGAATGTTACCATGGGTTAAAGAGTTGCAATATATTTATCTATGAAATGTATTATGTTTACAGGAGGTTTACAGATAGAGGATATTATATATTACAGTATATTGACACATTGAATGTATTAAGCCATATGTATAAGCCATAAAAGTATTAAACACTGAAGTATTGAACACTGTAAGAAGGGTCAGATAGGGTCAGATTCAGAGACATGAAGTGAGGAGCATTGGAGACAGGAAGACTGAGGTCATAAAAGGCAGCAGGAATGCGGAGAGGACAATGCAGAGATGAGCTTCAAAGGACGTCTCCAGCTGTGAAGGCACCGGAAGGGCTGTTGGAGAGAGAGGAATCGGAGTACAGCCAAATGGTTGTAAATAAAAGCAAGGCATCGATTGGTTCAGGACAGTGGCCAAGATGATCAAATGTTTGAGTAACACCGATTGGCTCACCTGCAGTTTTTATGACGATTTGACCCCCCTGTCTTTTCTGCAGTATAAAGAGCTTTGTTTGAGGGAACAGAGGTCAGACCCACAGACCTACATGATCCCTCCACAGAACATCCTTTGATGTGAGACCTGAGAGGGTGAGAGTGTGTGGTCTCTGTTCTCGAGAGCATTTTACTATCGATAGTTAATTCAGATTGCATTTGATATTAAATACAAGTTTTACTTTTGAAACCTGAATTCAGCAACTTATTTGGTGCACATGCGCAGTAAGTCGTAAACAAATAACCGGACCAGCGCTGCGGCCTTGCAGCTCCATCGAGATATTCTGGCCTTAACAATTTGGCAACCACGAAGGGACAAAGGGACATTAGGGGCTTTGAATATTCGACTCTGAGAAGGCTGACATGACGTGAGATCAGTAGACACTTTCGGAGTGCGCACGACTAAAAGGTGAGCAGAGCCGTTTTAATAAAAATCTGTTAGGTAGTATAGGAAATCTTAGGAGGAAGTGTCTACATGATTTACGTTTCTGAAAGCTGGACAGAGGAGGAGACCGCAGCTAACTGGTAACTGTATTGATTTGAAATTTAAAGTGGTTGAAACGCTGTGTGAATCGCATCTGCAAGCTGAATTAGGAACATATGTGTGCTCAGTTGCAAACTGAGTTACGAATATTTATTTACTGCTATTTATTTACTGCGCTGGTTTGTCTCATTTTAAGCAAGAAGGGCAGCGTTCACGGCGCGTTAAACTGTGTGGTATTCTTTCAAATCCGACTGGTTCGGTTCGTTCTGGGGACGAAGTGCTTGGTGACTCGAGCTGACCAGTAGAACGTCCTGAGCTCTGAGAAACCACACTTTAAAAGTTAAGATCATTTTTCTTTAAAGCCAACCGAGTTTGGTACGTTCAAGGGGGACGTCTCGTGTTTTGTAACGGATGAATGTTGAAGAGTTGTGTTGTAAGAAAGAGTATCGTACGGTGTGAATGAATTGTTTGAAGCCGGGAGCTAAAGGCCTGTTCTGGTGCTACCTTAGATCGAGAAGAGGAGACTATTGATTATAATATCCGGTATGGTGGTGAGAAGCCACGGCCCGGACTAGTTTGAGAAGGTGTGTGAATGTGGCATATTGTAAGAGTTGAGAAAACGGTGATTTGTGTGTGTGCTGAAGACACGTTTTGCCGGTTAGCTTAGCTAATAGCATTAGCTTCTTTGTCCGTTTTCGCGCCAGTTTTTTGAGGAAAACACCATAGAAGAAGAAGAAGATAACTTCGACATCTAGCGGTTGGGGGTGTAATTGCATGATAATTACAGTAAACTCCACTACCCAGAAAACCTAGAGGTGAAATAATTATAGAACTACAGAACGTTTCACCACCTATTATTTGAAGGAGTAATTACTTTAGGACTACCAAATACTTAGTCATCCAGTAGATTGATAGATAAATTACAATAAAGTGAGTTTTTGGTGATAAACTTGTGATATCATTGTTTTGGACTCTATATTTTAATTTGCATTTACTTAGATTGTTGCTCTTAGTTTTGATTCAGTATTTTAATAGCCATTGGTAATATTAATTGTAACTTAAATTATTCATTTTTGTTTCAATTCAACAGTTCAACTTTAGTTTAGTAAACTTAGTTTAATCCAATATTTTAACCTCCAGTTTTAATTCAATTGGTATCCTACAGTTGTTTATTTTGATTCAATATTTTAACTGGCATAGTTGATTTTGATCCGACATTTGTAATTTTTTATTTTAACTTTAGTTCAAAATTTTAATTAATTTTGATTTAACATTTAGACTTTCAATTGTTTGTTTTACTTTTGATTTACATTGCAACTTCTTTGATTGTTAGGTGTAGTTTCAGTTCAACGTTTCCACTTCAGTTGTAAAAGTTTATGTTAATCCAATGTTTTGACTTCCACTATTGATTGCAATTTTAAGCCAGCAGTTACATTTCCATTAATCATTTATGATTTGATTCAACATTTTGATTCATTTCGATTAGTTTGATTTAGTTTAGATTTAATTTTAGTTCAATTTGAAGTTCATTTTGATTTAGATATTAATTGTTTGATTTGAAGGTTTACATTTCTGTGATTTTTTAATTCAAGACTTCTTAGTATATGCAGTATTGATTAATTTTGGTTCAACATTTTTTACAAAGATTTGCCAATAGTTTTTTGAATTTCAGAGCTGCGGTTAGAGCAGAGATCTGTAGGACCGAGATAGTTGAGAGACCGTTGGACACTCCTAGGCTGCATGATGGTCGTGCTAAACGCTCAGGAAATGCTGGGAAGAGCCAGAGAAAGGATGGAGGATCAAACAGAGCCCAAAAGGAGGTTAAAGGAATGGGAGAAGATGAAGAAATACCTGAAGAGATGGCAGGAGAACGGGTTGTTTCCAACAGTGACTGCCCCCACTACTGATAACAGACGCAAAGTGTGGAGAGAAGCTGCAACAGCCAGAAACGATGCTGTAGCAGATCATGAAGGAGCCAGTCCCGTGAACAAATACGGTAGGGAAAAGGCCCTCGACAGAGAAGACGAAAGATGCGCAGACACCAGACGGCTGCTCACCTACTGGGAGGCCGCCGACCCGACCACTCCTGCATCTGCTATGGGACTGCCTGAGGTCCTGAAAGGAGTGACCGACTACAAGCCCCGCGAAACTGCCACCACTCTAGATCCTGACAACACCGCAGACACACAGCTATACCTGCCATTGCCAACAGAGGCACATGGGCAACTTGAGCTTCCCTCACCCCCATATAGAAGGACGGAGCCTCAAGTCACAGACCTAAACGCGTCTGTGTTGGAAATGATGCGGGACGTAATACAAATGCTGGCTCAAGAAAGGAAAAAACTGGACTGTGAGACGGAAAATCGACTGGACTCCATACTACAACGACATGGAACAGCCAAAAGCGATGATTACCCAGATAGCGCTGACAAAGAAAGGAAGGGTGCAACTGGAGGTCGTCCACCACTCAGACGGTCCACCAGAGAGAGGAAGTCTCCAAACGACTATTCACAGTGGAGGCGTCCCGTAAGAGGTGAAAAGCCACACCTATCTCAAGCCCAACAGTACCCCCTACTGGTGAAATCCAACGGTGAAGCTGAGTTTGTGCCATGGGGACATCGAGACATGGACACATTGGAGAAGGCACTGCCACCGCTGGGAGGAGGAGCCAGCCCTTGGATCCGTCTTTTTGAAAAGCTCACGGCAGCGGATAAATTGGCATTGGGGGACATACGGGCCATGCTTATCCGCACAGAGGGAACAATCAAATTGAACGCCCTGGAAGCAGCAACAGGAACGGCTCGCAGAGTGGACCAGACCCCATTCGACAACTTCCGAGGAATCTTCTGGGGAACAATGAGAAGCATCTGGCCCACGAAACCAAACATGACCTCCCTCACTGGAATGAAGATAAAACCAGAAGAAGAGATGCATCAGTATCTAAAAAGAGCAGAAGTAGAGTGGCATGAGGCCACAGGGGGGAGACATGACAACGATGTAGCCACCACTGTAGTATGGCGACACACGGTGCAGAAAGGCCTGCCCCTACCAGTACAAGCAGCGCTGGAGGGAGTGGTAGGGTTGAGTAACATGGAAGATGCCATGTGGAGGGAACATCTCACTCACCACAATCAAAGACACCAAACTGATGAGAAGAACATACAGGAAGTTCTGAAAAAACTGGCTCAGCAACTGCTGAAAATCCAGATAGCAGAAGCAGAAGCAAATGATAAGAAAGAGGCCAGGAAACAGATGGCAGTAACCGAGGCTCAGCCCCAATATCCAGCTGCACCTCCGGCCCCATACCAACCGTATCCAGCAGAACCGGCCCCTACAGTGGTATATAACCAACCCCCTCCACAGTACGGAGGAGGATTCCAGCAAAGGGGGTATGGAAGACCCGGAAGTGAAGATGAATGCTACAGATGCGGGCAAAGAGGTCACTGGGCAAGAAACTGCAGAGGAAAGCAGTTCAGTGCGCCACCACAACAGCAACAGATGCCCATGCTGCCAGAACCATGGTACCAAGATCAGTACTGAAGAGGCCAAGAAGATCCAGAAGAAGACACCCCCACTCTCAGAAAAAACATTAGAAACACAGAGCACAATAGATACCCAAAGACGCTAACTAACATGATTCAAGTTTTATTTTCACAGGTGATGAACATAGAGGCAGCTGCTGACAGGAGAAAGCAGTCTCCTATTGTATTACCAGGTAGCTGGCTGTGGATGAGGTCCATAGGTGCCAACAAGTTGGACTGGACCATGAGAGATCCATTTTAGAGAAGTTTACATAGATGACATAAGGGTACCAAGGGGGGTGCTTAATTCATTTAAAGCTAGAAATCAAGTAGGAGCCGGTTTCGAATCAGCATTTTTTTTGATGGTCGACAATCAATAAAGATGTGGATTGGATTAATTACATTTACTGTAACCAGCAGCATTTTATAAACTTCACTCGTGATGCCATAGTGGGACTTCATGAGCTGGTAGATAAGACTAGTTTAATGGCCTTGCAGAACAGAATGGCATTAAATATGATTTTAGCAGGTGTGCAAAATGTTTGGATTTGCTTGTAGTACTTTCATTCTGAACAACACAGTTCCTGATCATCTTCACTGGGATTCTGAAGGACCTGATTGAGTCCAGATGGACTTCTGAAAACATCCGGTGAGATATTGAAATTTTGGAAAATTGACTCTTGAGAGATTGTTTTGTCAGTTTGTTTTGGGATTTTTTGTTTTTATAGGGTAAAATTGGGATTTAAGATACATTGAATTAGGAAATATCATTTTTGTTAAGTAAAAAAGGAGCAGACAAAGCTTCTCAGAAATTCTTCTTTCTATTCCTCATTGTACAGGATGAAACCTGAAGCAGTCCTCTACCATATGCGCCTACCACCTGGACCAACCAGCATCACGACAAGAGCCGCTCACATCAGCTACAGTCCTTGTCCTCTGTGGATGCCGTTGCATTCGTAGACTTTTACAGGGGTTAATTGATACTGTGCTTAGTGAGACAAAGATGTAGGGAAATTGGTTAGGTATAGATGATGAGGATGAATTTTAACGACTGATGATTACTGTTAGTTGAGGAAACTCACCCTTGGACCATAAAGGTCCATTAGTGAGGGATTGTTTTTCAGTAGGTTGATTAACACACTCTGAAGAGTGTGTTAGGGGGGATTTGTGGAGGATTTCAGTATTAAAGATAGAATTAGTGGGATTTTAGAATTAGTTTAGTATGATGATTAGCACCTCTTGTGGTGAATAGAAGTGTCAAAATAATAAGAATGTTACCATGGGTTAAAGAGTTGCAATATATTTATCTATGAAATGTATTATGTTTACAGGAGGTTTACAGATAGAGGATATTATATATTACAGTATATTGACACATTGAATGTATTAAGCCATATGTATAAGCCATAAAAGTATTAAACACTGAAGTATTGAACACTGTAAGAAGGGTCAGATAGGGTCAGATTCAGAGACATGAAGTGAGGAGCATTGGAGACAGGAAGACTGAGGTCATAAAAGGCAGCAGGAATGCGGAGAGGACAATGCAGAGATGAGCTTCAAAGGACGTCTCCAGCTGTGAAGGCACCGGAAGGGCTGTTGGAGAGAGAGGAATCGGAGTACAGCCAAATGGTTGTAAATAAAAGCAAGGCATCGATTGGTTCAGGACAGTGGCCAAGATGATCAAATGTTTGAGTAACACCGATTGGCTCACCTGCAGTTTTTATGACGATTTGACCCCCCTGTCTTTTCTGCAGTATAAAGAGCTTTGTTTGAGGGAACAGAGGTCAGACCCACAGACCTACATGATCCCTCCACAGAACATCCTTTGATGTGAGACCTGAGAGGGTGAGAGTGTGTGGTCTCTGTTCTCGAGAGCATTTTACTATCGATAGTTAATTCAGATTGCATTTGATATTAAATACAAGTTTTACTTTTGAAACCTGAATTCAGCAACTTATTTGGTGCACATGCGCAGTAAGTCGTAAACAAATAACCGGACCAGCGCTGCGGCCTTGCAGCTCCATCGAGATATTCTGGCCTTAACATTAGCAGTGGATAAAAGGAGAGGAGCTCCTCATGGACAACCCTTTAGGCCAACACCGCAGTAGTGAACCTGTGTGTGTTCCAGCGTGTGGTCCAGCCGTGTGTGCTGTTTGTACATCAAGTAGTGTCGCTTTCTTTTGATAAGAAAGTAGCTTTATTTTGCTGCCGTGTAAGCAGCTACCCATTTTGCAATAAATACTCTTTTGTTACTCCTCATTAGTTGCTCATTCTCTCTTTCCCCGGGAATTTAACACCGTTACTCCCCGCATCCCTTAGACGCCGAAAAAGGGAACGTAACACTGGGATAAAGAGGCTGAACCTGGATGATATATTATATATATATATATAGCAGAAATACAGTATCAGCATCGGACTGGCCTTCAGGATTAAAAAACAATGGACGGTCGATTAGCTAATGAGCCGGGAGAAGAGTCCAAGCTGTCCGAGGAAAGTTTAACTCCTGTCTGCGAGTGCAACCAGATAATGCTTCTGTCTTTTCTTTAACATTCTGCTACCAAGTTGAATATTTTGGGGAGAGAGACACGTTTTTGTCAGAGAGCTGGATAAGATGGTTGAAATCGATGTGCTGTCCCTTTAAGAGAGTTTGCTGTGTGTTGCTGTTTGTCCATGCAGACTTACCGTAGTTTTTCATTTGCATTGACAAAAAGCCAATGAGATTCTTCCATCTTGGATTATCGCAGAACAAACAAAAGTTTGATTCTTACAAGTTTTGTTCATCAAGATGATCTTCACTAATGAACAACACTTTGATGATGTTTGAGTGTAAAGTAAGAAGCTAACGTTAGTCTATAGAGGAACTCCGCCACGGTCACGCGACTTCACGTCAGTCTATAGAGGAACTCCGCCACGGTCACGCGACTTCACGTCAGTCTATAGAGGAACTCCGCCACGGTCACGCGACTTCACGTCAGTCTATAGAGGAACTCCGCCACGGTCACGCGACTTCACGTCAGTCTATAGAGGAACTCCGCCACGGTCACGCGACTTCACGTCAGTCTATAGAGGAACTCCGCCGCGGTCACGCGACTTCACGTCAGTCTATAGAGGAACTCCGCCGCGGTCACGCGACTTCACGTCAGTCTATAGAGGAACTCCGCCGCGGTCACGCGACTTCACGTCAGTCTATAGAGGAACTCCGCCGCGGTCACGCGACTTCACGTCAGTCTATAGAGGAACTCCGCCGCGGTCACGCGACTTCACGTCAGTCTATAGAGGAACTCCGCCGCGGTCACGCGACTTCACGTCAGTCTATAGAGGAACGCCGCCGCGGTCACGCGACTTCACGTCAGTCTATAGAGGAACTCCGCCGCGGTCACGCGACTTCACGTCAGTCTATAGAGGAACTCCGCCGCGGTCACGCGACTTCACGTCAGTCTATAGAGGAACGCCGCCGCGGTCACGCGACTTCACGTCAGTCTATAGAGGAACGCCGCCGCGGTCACGCGACTTCACGTCAGTCTATAGAGGAACGCCGCCACGGTCACGCGACTTCACGTCAGTCTATAGAGGAACGCCGCCGCGGTCACGCGACTTCACGTTAGTCTATAGAGGAACTAAGAGTTAAACTCATTGCAATTTGTGAATATGTATTTTAATTTCTGTTTTTCAGTTTTACAAATAGCTCCTGGAAAACATCCTAAACTCTCCTTCTGTCTCCTGGGTGTTTATTGAGGACCCTGTTTGCTATCTGCTAAGGTAGAAACTAAACTATGCTCCAGTAAGGGCAGAATAATAACTCATGTCTGCATGCTACATTCTGTATGAAGCTACAGCCAGCAGCTGGTTAGCTGAGACCAGCACACAGGCTGGGAACATGGGGAAACGGTTAGCCTGGCTCCGTCCGAAGGTTACACAGTCTGCACCTCTAAATTTACAGTCTTCTGGGCCGGACTACTTCTTGGCTCGGAGCGGTTGCCAGAGAATGAGCGACTGCTCCAGAAGTCGCTGTGTTCGGCCAAGAAATTGTCCGGCATCGGCAGCTGTATAAATCATTTTCAAATTTTGTCCAGCTCCCCAAATGTAACCAATAAAACTGCTAAGTTTGTTATGTTTTCATCTGTGACGTTGGACAGGACAACTCGCCCACAAATAGAACAAACAGGTAGGCTGATGTTTGGGGGTGTGCCTAACGTGCGCCTCCGCCTTCCTATTGGCTATTAGCTCCTCCCCATCCAGCACTGCAGCTTTCTGGGAAAAAACAAAGATTCAGTGTGCAGGATTTCTTTTTCCTTCGTCACCTCACATCGCTCATATTATTTGATTCTCCATGAATAATGCAGACCAAAGGTGTTATTCTGAAGCCGTGTCAGGTTTTATCTGCAGAGTAGATTACAGTTGAGCTGGGATATCAAGGAATTATACTCTAGTCTGCACTGCTGTTCTCTGTCGAGCACATTGAATAATTGTGCGTGTGTGTGTGTGTACGCATGCATGCATGCAGGCTGGTTTGTGTATTTATTTATTGGAGTCTTTCTTTAAAGGGAGACACTAAAGTCTGAGAAAAAACTCATTTAAAGAGATGTTTAGTTAAATTAGACATTTAGAAGACACTACAGGTTTCACCATGAAACTTCACCACTTCATTACTCACATTAAGACAATAATTTTTTGTATTACAAGTTTTTTTACAGTTTATTTTTAAATATGCAAATGAGGCATTATCTAATGGCTTTTGGTGAATTTGGGAGAAATCTACAGATGTAAACAAAGTAGTAAAATAAACCCCTTCATGTGTATTTGGGATGTTTTCTTTCCACGAGTCTAAAAGAAGACGTTATGGAAGAAAAATAGACCTAAATTGACAAGTGCATGAAAAGTAAACCGAAAACAGTTGATGCATCAAACTCTTAACCGAAGCTGAAAATGTTACGCCATAAAAAAAAATTCTATTTCAAAAAGCAGGCATACCTGAGGCGAAGTGTGAGAGTGTGGTGAACAGTTTACCTTCATTCTCCTTGTTAAATATCAATAAGTTGCCCACAACGTCAGCACACAAGAACAAACCCCCCATGTTTCAACGCAGACCTTCTCTCCGCTGTGTGTTTATGCAGGAAGATTTATAAAATGAGTTGGATAAGATAATCTGGTCCGTGCACCATGACCGCATGTCTCGTCAATAAGAACCTCACGTCAGCCTCTCCACACCGAATCATCTCCCATCATCCTCTGCTGCTCCGCCTGACTCGCTGCCATCAACACTTTCACTTCTCTATTTTATTTCACATGATCCAAAGCATCAGAATTCTGTTATTTACTTTTCTCCACCTTTAACTCCACGGAGATTTGTTATTTTGCAGATTTCTTTTCTTTGCACGGTTGATTTGTTTTATGCATTTCATGGTTAAGCTATTTAATATTTCTCAAATATTTATTTTATGAATGTATTTTTATTAAGGTTTTTTTTTGTCACTTTTTCATGGATCAAAGGAAATAAAACTGAGTGCTCTAGTCAAACCGTTAAGTGTAACCTCAGAATAAGCATCTCAGCGCATTTTAGAAGATGTGCAGTCAGGAGTGACCTAGATAAATATGCTGAATAACACCCCCCCCCATCATCAATTATTAATTCATGCTGCTTCATCTGAAGGCCACAGACTCTCCAGTGTGTCCCACATGAGTGTGCTGCCAGGACATAAACAATGAGAACGTCAAGTCCACATGAAATTACTTTCTTATTACTTACTTTTTAACCCCGCGTTGGCCGAACAGACCGACTGCATCGTGAGCGTAATTGTTCACATACATTTCTATCTACTACGCATGTTACCGGAGGGCTCCAATACATTTGGTATCGAATACATTTCTGGTTTGGTCACATCCCTAAAACCAACGCATAACCATAAGTCACATGCTTTATTTCTATATACCACTCTATTGAAAGTACAGAAACTTACAGTCTCATCTAATAATCTTTCTTCTTTGTCATGCAACAGGGAAAATCCTATTTTCTTCTGCTGTGTCTCCGTCTCCCTGATAATAAAAGCAACACACCCTATTGATTATGTATGCCGTTATCTGACTGCCTCCACTACAGTGATGAATGCAGCCAGTATGCATAGCGTTGCATTTTACCCAGCAGAAACAAAACAGCTTTTTTGATGTAATCTATTTTGTTGACAACGGTGGAATTTGAAGGCCAGATACGACCACAGTGCAATATAGCTTCCCACTGTGAGGCGTGTAATCTGCTTTGTATCTTGTTTTTTATGCTTACAAAACTCACTCTCATAGAAAGTACACACATGAAACATCTTCCAGGCGGAAACCTCCAGTTTTGAAAAAGTGAAGCCAAAGCTTCATGTGTTAAAGCTGCATTCTCTCTAGTGTCCACCAGGGGGCGACTCCTCTGGTTCTATAGAAGTCTATGAGAAAATGACTCTACTTCTCTCTTGATTTATTACCTCAGTAAACATTGTAAACATGAGTTTATGGTCTCAATCTCTAGTTTCAAGTCTTCTTCAATACAGCATGATGTTCATTTAGTACATTATGGTCCATTTAGAGTCAAACAGACCATAAAGCAGGGGATGCTTTAGGGCGGGGCTACACGGTGATTGACAGGTCTCTACTACAGCGTTGTCAGGTCTGGGAGTTGTCTTCGTATTTGTCTCAGTACTTCATTCAGTGTTCATTCATTTTCAGTTCATTGTAACATCTTTGGTCGCCTTAAAATGTCTTCAGTTGTTCTTAGCTCCATCTTGTGTCACTTCTGGTTCCAAAAAGACAAGATGGCGACGGTCAAAATGCCGTACTCGAGGCAAGGGCTCGACAGGTAGGGGTTGCAAAACGTGAGAGTGGATTAATCCGTCTCAGCAGGAATAAAACAGTTTGTCCTTCATCTCTGAAAGTAGAGACGAAGGACAAGCTGATGTCGGCCTCACTTGAAGGACCCACAATCCAAGACTTCGATGCTGAACAGCCGATGGATCTGTGGTGGGGATCAAAACTTGAAAGTGAGAGAACAGAAGAACCAGCAGCCAGTGACGTGGGGGGAATCATTTTTTGAGGGATCTGTGAAGAACATGACAACAGCTGAAGTATAACTGCATAGTATCTTAATTACTCAAAATATAAGGTGACTTAGGTGCTTGGTTGACAGCATGGCAACCACTTTTTAAACGTTATTTTTGAGCAAGGCAGTAGTCCACAAACCAATGGGTGACGTCACGGTGACTACGTCCTCTTTTTATACAGTATATGACACACACACACACACACACACACACACCCCGACAGATGGGGAGAGATCCTCACATCCTGTTTTGCAGGTTTGTGTCTCAGCTGGTTTTCTGGAGAGGACGTTCGGCGAGTCGGGAAGTTAATTTGTTCAAAGTCCTTGAGAATCATTTGGCACCGGGCCTCTAATGACGTTAACCTGAAGGTTAAAATAGCACATGTAATCATTTTGAGTTGACAGACGCACAAACTACCGCCATATGACCCAACAACACCAGGAGAGAACCAGCGGTAGATACCGTAAATATACCGTTTGTATGTATCCACACGAGGCCACGCGCAGACACGCCGTCACCTCTAGCTCATAAACTGTGATCCAAACCGTGTGCCGTTAATTAAGGAGCTGTCCAATAGAACGCAGTTATGGCTTCTGCCTGTTTGTTACGTGAAAGATGTCGGACGGGAGCAGCAGCGACAAGGGCAGAGAGGACGGTCCACACATAGACACCCGGCCGCCTGCGGTGGAATACAACGTAGGACTTTATTTTACTGGGAGCTTTACTGGAGGCCACAGCGCTGTAACATTTCCTCTGGGTCATTGTTTTTAATGGGCTTGTTATTATTGGACTGGTTTGGCGTTGATGTGTCTTTTACTTGGTTTTTTTGTGTCTTTTTAAATGTGTGTGACGTCTTATACGTAGTGCAGGCTAACGTGATTGATCGATACATTTACGTGCAAAGTTTCCAGGTTGCTGATTGGTCCTCCAACACCCCAGAGCAAAAACACTTTTCAATTCAGAAACGTTGGTTTATTTGGGCTAATCTGTTAGACTAGTGGAAAGAAAGCATCCAAAATACACATGAAGGTGTTTATTTGACTGTTTTGGTCTATTTGCGTCTGTAGATTTCTCCTAAATTCACTCATTGCATATTTAAACATCAAATTTCAAACAACTTGTAACACAATAAATCCTCCTTAATGTGAGTGATGAAGTGGTGAAGTTTCATGGTGATATCTCTGAGTTCATGTGTTGACCCTCTTCACCTGTAGAGTCTCTAAATGTCTGTAATTGATCTAAACGTCTCTTTAAAGGACGTTTTCTCTCAATGAGTTTGTTCTCAGACTCTGATCCATAAATCTCCACTTCAGCAGCTCTTACATACACCAAACGTTACACGTTCATTCCTCTATGTTCTGAAGGTGAACACAGAGGGGTTTGTTCACACGTCACTCAGAGACTCATTTATACTACATTTAGTAATAAAAACATGGAGGAAATAGTTTTTTTTTTTATAGCTGTTAACAGTGTTTTCTGATTCATGGAGTGACACAAAGAGATCATAAATCCCCCCCGTAAAACATGTCAACAACATACATAGGACAGTAGAAGAGGTTCCTCTAGATTCCACTGCACCGGAAGAAAAACAACCAATCAGAGCCGAGGAGTCTCTCACTGCTGTGAACATCTGAACATCAGATGTTTTGTGTTACTATTAAAATGAGGACGTTTGGACAGTGGAGCTAAAACCACAAGCCCCGCCCACCAAGAGAAGCAAATGATCTAATTTTCCAGATAAACGGTTCACTAAAAGCTAAATGTGAGCAAATGTGACAACACAATATTTGCCATATGTAGCTTTAATTATCAATATACTGTAAGAATTATCAACAGACACGTACCAGTTATTGGTTCTCAGCTTCATCAACACATATTTATTTTTAAAGGCTCAGTCATTTTTAGTTTTCAACCAGCTGTTCTCAAACAGGAGGGAATGGTGTATTAGTCGAGTACTATTTTCAGCCGTGGAGTGATACGTTTGTGTGTGTGTGTGTGTGTTCATGGTAATAAAGGAACACGTCACCCAGTGAAAATACAGATGGGTCTTTATTTTTCAAATGGCAGGAAGCAGAGTGGGATATTCATTTGCATAAATATGAACTCGGTTCATGATTAAATATGAGCTGGTTTCATTCTGCACGGAGAGGAAATTGAATGATATGCTGCCAAATGTTAAATATATATATAGCTGCGCACTGAGAGTGAGTTAGAATGAGATGGTGAAATACAAACAGCCCGTAGGAAGTTTTCAAATGCCACATTGTGCAAATTATAAATACATGAAAAATCTGAAAATCATCATACTGAGTCGCCCGGGGAGCGAGCTGGCCCCGCCGGTAAAGAGGCTGAATGGAAGTCAGACGGGGCCCGCTGGCTCGGGATCCGTCCCATCAACTGGGAGCCGGGGACCAGAAGCTGGTTTCTACATTCAAAAAGTGCCGGGCAACATTATTACAAAAGCCTTTGAGCGAGACACCGAACTGTAGGCTACGCTGTGTAATGTAACAGGAAGATTTCCTTTTCCTCAGCAGTGCAGGAGCAGGAAGAAATAAAGGGATCGTCTCGTTAATAGCTAAACAAGACAACAAGCGTGTGAGAGGGTGAGACAGTAATGGTTATCTAAAGTAGGAGAGCGGCTTTGATCAAGCTTCTCTTCACACGGAGCACCTGACGACAGCGTCACTTTAACTCATTAACACGTTTCTACTTCCTCTGAAGGCTAAAGTGTTGTGTGTCTAATGGTCACATGCAATCTTAATCCATGTAAATGTGTCCTGGCGGGGGGTGTATACAGTATAACTGGTACTATGGATGGATTATGAGACAATGGATCCCTGGGAACAGACATGTAAAAGCCCCCCCCCCCTTTATAGTAGAGAGATGCAAAGAGACACAAACTACGGCTGCATCGTTGTAGTAGATTTCTGTCTCTCTGTAGTTGTTTTGCATCCCATTGTGGTAGTTTGCATCTCTTTGTAGTCGTTTTGCATCTTATTATGGAAGTTTATGTCTCTTTGTGGTCATTCTGTGTCTCCCTATTCATTTTGTTTCGCTGTGTGTCTCTTTGTAGTCGTTTTGTACGTCTTTCTTTAGTCATTTGACAGACTTACAAGACAATCACCATTCGGTTCATTTGCTGCTCTCCTTTTGGACTAGTTTGGCCTCTGACTCACTGTTTCAGTCCAAGTAAACCTTGTTTTAATATACTTTGCTTTCTGTCCACATCACGCTGGCCAGAAAAAGTCCCATTAAGCTGATATCAGGAGGGCCGGGCGAACCCTCACAGCCTCGGGGCACATGGTCGATTTATCAGAAATAGAATGAATACATAATCCTATCTCGCCTTGACTGACATTTAAGTTTGCTCACAGTTTGCGTTTCCACATACTTTTGGTCACATGGATTTATCCATTGAGATACTCATCTATTCAGTCTAGCTTTTATGTAGTGATTTATATTTAGTTTTTTATTCATTTAATACAGTCTCGTGTGTTTTTATGCTATGGATATAGCTATTTATACATATTTTATTTCTTCTTTGTTTCTGTTTTACCATGATCAATTTATTCAGTGTTCTGTATTTAACATCTCATCAAACATGTAAAGATATAGAGCAGTAACGTCTCTCTGTCGCTGTGTGTTATCAAAGCTTCTTCTTGATTTGTTCACAGAGCCAACCGGACGCATTCCTTTTAGTGCACGTTAGCATGATGTAGTTAGCGCTGATACAGATGTGAGAGACAGCAGGACAGAGACAGTTGAATATGTGTGTGAGAGTGAAGGAGAGAGGAGAGAATGAAGAGAGACACACCGGGGAAATGAAGATGTCATGTTGATCTTTCGGTTCATTCCCGACTACGTCCAGGAGGAACAGATTCCTGATGTTCACAACGATTAATAAAGACGTGTCCTCACTGACCACTGACCTTCATGTAAAGACTTGAAGAGGCTCACAGCATTCACGTCTTGACTGTTTTGAAACATCTTTTATGTCTTTTTGTTTTTATGTTAAATGAAGCCACAAAACCAACGCTTAGTTCTGAGACGAAGAGGAATTAATGGAATCCACGTTCTGTAGTCGCCTCGGAAGAATCTATTTGGGATAAAACCATCAAGAGAGAGACATTTATCTCTCTCCATTTACAATAGATTATTTCCCTGCAAGGCACTTTCCACCTAACTGCTGCAGTGGACTGAGTGTATGAATGTGGAGCAGAGGGTGCTTGAAAAGCATTCGAGGATCGTCAACCCTGTCCCTTAAAAATAACATTCACAAAGCATTTCAATTATGAAATGCACTTTGTGATTCACATCATTTTGCTTGGATTCAAACCAGTCGACATATTAGGAAAACGTTGACTGAGGAACTTTTACTTTCACCACTGCAGACTATTTACATGTAATCGGTGTGTGATCTTCACCGTAGTTACTTGTTTATGAACAAGATCTTTTCAGAACCTGAACCATACTTAACCCCAACCAAAACCAGACACCCCGGGTTAACAGGGTACAGTTTGACTCATAGAAAGTTCCCCAGTTGATTACTCACATTGAGACCATTCTTATATTACAAGGTTTCTGAAATGTTATATTTAAATTTAGATACTCAAGTGAGGCATTGTTGGAAAAATTCACTCGAGACCGGTTGAAAAATCATTAATCACAGGACATTTAATTTATTCTTTGCAAAGGAGGAGACAGAGTTGATCCACATACAGGATATGTACATCAAGGCCGCTTGGAGTTCTGACTCTGAGCTTCTGATATTTATACTGAGTAGATGGATAGATAGATATAAACTTTATTTATCCCCGGGGGGAAATTTGTTAAAGAGTAAACAACATGCAATGGGCTGGCACAGGATTGGTTTACAATGAGGTCGTCGTCACAAAAGGTGACACACACACAAAATGGCGTCCACGCCATGTAGTCTGAGAAGAGTGTCTGCAACTTCTGTCACAAAGGTCTCAACGCTTCTACAGTTCTTATTATCATTCCAATTCGGGACATCCTGCTCTCTCAGCAGACTGACATTAGGTTCTACAGATCTTTAGAGTAAGTTCACACACGCATTCACATGAGGACACCAGACTTTGTAAGCACACATATTATAATTAGTCATTTAGATTTTTTGACCCCAACAGGCATTATCTTATGGTAACAATCTACAGAAGAAAATGGAGAAAGTAGTAAAATACAGTGTTTGGATTTTTTCTTTCCACTGTTATGGAAGCAAAATAGACCAAATTTGTAAAATGACCAGTGCATGAAAAACAATTATAAAGCCCTCTGAGGCAAATTTGTGATTTTGGGCTGTACAGAACGACAATGGGCTTAAAAAAAAATCCTTTTTAAAAACATATCGATTAAATCCACAAAAATAGATTTGTGTACAAAAGACATCTTGAAGAGTGTGAAACTTCAAAGTAGCTGTGCGGAAAAAGAAAAAAACTAATTTCAAGATTCTGTCTTTGACTAAAAAGATTACCGACTAAACATTCTCACTGAATGTAATCTGAGGCTTTGTGGATTCGTCCGTTCCGCGCCTGACGACGACTTGTTTCTTTTGCCGTGAGCGTTGGTATGTTCGGGAAGGCCCTGATAAACGAGCCTCTTATTTCAGACCAACATGGTCCACACCAGTTGCTGTTGTGTTCCATCGAGTGAAAACAACTCCTGCTGTAAGTGTTTATCGCCCTTGAGGGAGTTTTTTCCACCCACTTGCATCCATCTCCAATTAATTGTCTGGTTTATTTACACCTGTGCCGGCCGAAGGAGAGCTCGCATCGGAGGGGATGAATGTTTCCCTCTTTGACCCTTCGCTGTCGCTTCCTTTCTCTGCATCTTTGTCTCTCTCTCACAGCGTTCTCCCTCCATCCCTCTGTCTCCACTTCTCTGGAACGCCGACATGAAAATAATTGGCGAGGTGTCCGAAATGCAAATTGTTTGGGTTTAGCTAATTATTTCAACATATGTTGTTTTGAAGTGTCACACTTTTCTTTCTTATAATTTATATCTTGTGTACGGGACAGAAGACACCGGTTTGGTTTCAACAGTAGAGCTTTTATTCCTGTGATGGCGTCTCCGAACGCCTGACAGCTGACGGACGACAACAAAAACATCTGTGTTCTGCTTGTAATTAGACGCTGGTGGATTTATTCAGGGCGCACAGCTCTCGTGTTAAGTGGCTCTCACACACAAACACACATTTCATCTTTAAGAACGTCGTTAGAGACGATGCGATCGGCTCCACGTCAGCGAAACGGCACCCGGATACGTCAACAAATGTTTAAATCTTCCCAGTTTTTAATGCTGATTGATCGGTCATCTTAACCGTGAGGACATCCTGTGAATCTCAGGTGTTTTCATGTTTCAACACATTAGCGTGATATCAGGCAGAAAAAACACAACAGAAATAGGATCATGTGTAACAGTTACACATCATGCTAAACAGTAAAGTTGCGGACGGGAAATTCCAAATACCTGCAGGCTCTGGTCGTTTATTACAGTAATATATATACAAATGGACTCAGTGAGTGTTCTGACCCAGTTTTATGAAGTTTGAACTTTAAAACTGTCCAAAATGTATTTTTATTTGTACATAATGAGTCTAAACTGTAAAGGATACACGTACAGATTTTGAAGCTTAAAGAAAACCACATTTTAAACCGTATATAGTAAATGTTGTATAGTAATTATTAAAAAAAGACCAAATTGGGTCTGTTTTTGAGTGATTTTTTGTGTATAATTATGTCGATTAATTCGGTGTATTTTTCTTTTGTGGGAAGCGATCTCTCTCTCTTACTTTCCCCGCTGAACGAACATCAGAGTAAACTGCAGTCTGTGACTAAACAGCCGGCAGCGAAAGCATCCAGAATAAATAAAGAGTCACTTCAGCCTCACACGTCATCGTGGCTTTTCTTTTTTTTTCATCCCGAGGAGCCTTTTCATCTCGGTAATGCGTCGCTGATGCTCGCTCTGGTTTACGAGATTGTTGCTTTCATTTTAGGAACGCTTCTACTGAAATATTTATTTGTGTTTTCCGTAGATTATTTATTACATTTTCTGCTCTATTATTTTGGCGGCTTGTTATGTTGAAGATGTTAAGGCTTTCCAGTTCAGATCTTTATTTCATCGGTGCCCATCTGGTGAGCGTTATGAGTCCCCGTTATCGAATGAGACGTGATTACGACGACGCTAAATGGAGATATCAGCCGAGCGATCCTCCACGACCGCTGAGGGCCGCTCATCGAACGCTTTACAGCTGGAACCAGCGAGCAGCCACATTTATATTCATTTGGTTTTTACACATGGTCCTTAGAATCAACTCCTCTTCACACGAGGACGCAGCATTTACTTTGTCATCTAATTAAGTCGTCTTCAGACATTTTAGTACAGAGACGTCACTTTTTTCCTTCTTATGCTTTGTTCTCACCAAACGCGACGTAAATATTTCAACGCGACGACATTACATACGAAACATTCCTCGTTAGTGTTTTGGTACATTTAGTAAAAAGACAAAAATTAAGTTTAATGAAATCTTAAATAAAGAGGTTAAAATAAAAACACCAAAGTATGGTTTACGTTTCGTACTACCTCGTCATTTGCAAGTGTTGATTTTAAAAATAAATGTAATTTGAGTTGAAAACGAGGAATTTGCCTCATTCCCGTGACGCTGTGTCTTTAGAGCGTATCAGCGTTGAGATTCTCCTTCTGTCATCACCGACGTCCTGACGCTGTTGAATCAGAAACTATGGAGGAAAAAACATCTATACTACCTCATATTAGTGGAGACCGGACGAAACTGTGTATACATATGTATATTAACCACGCTGCTGTATTTACGCCTAGATGATGATGGAGCTGCTACAACGTTAGCTTAGCATAGCACCGTTCGATCTGAGCTTCATTCAGAAAACAGGTGTTTCAAAAGTTATTTACTTGTCGTCTTGTGGCGAGAACTAACAAAACATGAATTCACACATTTTACGATTCAGCATAATTTTTGTAGTTATTTCGGCATCATTTTTGATCGGTTTATTGCAGTTAAATCCCAGCTAAATCTGTTTACGACGGCGTTTAGTTTCAGCCGTGAGTGATGAAACGTCTACGTGGAGGAAGCCACCGTGAATGCATGATCCCACGAGTAACGCGGCGAGTTTGGTGTGGACGCAGCATTACAACGTTTGCCCTCGCTCTGTGAGGGGCCCGAGACTCCAAACTCAGGCCCCCCTCGAGTCCCTCGGTTCAAAGTCTATGAGCTGAGGCAGCCCATTTAATGGGCTGAGGTGTGATTACATCCTGCAGAACTTAATTTAGATTGCAGCCGACTGATCCTCTACGGCGTTATTAAATCTGTGAAGGAATCAATGCAGAAGAGTCCATTGCTCCGGCGAAGCAACGGCAACGTGATTTATAACGCGCTTGGGTAATATATCGATTTATAATGTGGTGGAAGCCATCAATGTTGTTTTTCCTATTAGATGAGAGTAAACACAGCTAGCTGTGAGTAATGGGTTATGACCTCCCTCCTCTTCCTCCTCCGCACACACACACACACACACACACACTTAATCTAACAGAAATATGCTCCCACACTTACAGTCCGTGAAGGCAGAAATGCAGAGCGTTCAGACTGAATGTATGAGAGGAACCACGAGGAGAGAAACGTAAAGGAAGCCAAGTCACCAAAAACAACAAACATGTACGTTCAGCCTGAAAGACCCTCTGAACCCTAAACACCTTCAATCTGTGCTCCTGTCACATTGTACTCTCTGTGGCCTCGGTTTTCACTGCGGTATACAAGAGTCCTGCTGCTCTATGGAAACAGAACAACCATGACTAGAAGTAGAGAACTCAAACATGTCTTATTTCTTTGATAAATCATTTTACAAAAATTGGAAAACAGTGGAATTTAAAATACAACATTGTTACAAGTGTCCACAAGTGTTACCAATATTGGAAAAAATGGAGGCTTAACATGCTAAATATATTGAAATATTCACATTTTTACAGCCTCTCCTCTTGTGAGTGGTGGATGTGTGAGTAGTGCAGAGGTTTGATTGTATTTTCACTGCTTTGGGCTTTGTTCCTCTGTTCTTTGTCTCTGCACATGATCAGGTGAGATACAAAGCTGTCACGGGGTGCGGAGGTGGACCCAAACGCAGGCACAGACCAGGGAGTGTGGGTGTAAAGGTTTATTAAACGGGAAACCAAGGAGGGAAAACAACCAGGGCGCAGCAGGGAAATCCAGGGAGGGCGAGGGTGGAATCCAGGCAGGAGGAGGCAGGGCAGGGCAGGTAGGCTGGGGAACCAGGAGGATGAACAAAACTGCTGGAACAGGAAGAGGACAGGGTCAATGCACTGAAAAACACTTGGGGAAAAAACTCTGAATTACTCTCAAAATAAGAGCGTCCAAGAAGGACCACGTGAGTTGTAAACAACGATCTGGCGAGGAGTGGATGAAGAACCAGGGTGGATCTACTGTTGAGTGATGAGTTGATGGAATGCAGCTGGTTTGACTAGGCAGGTGAGATGAGTTGTAATCAGGAATCCGGGAGGAGACCAGGTCAGAGCCCTGCCCATACCACACATACAGGACAAGCAGGAGGCACGGCCTGGCCGTGACACAAAGCAGTGTATTTATCGGTAGAACGTGTGATTAGTGGTTTTGTTTGGCGTTGTTCGGGAGGTTGGCGTCCTCTGAGACGCCACGCCTGTCAATCCGGCAGGGATTAGTTAGTTCCACCGGATAGCAGCGTGTCAGTCGAGGAGGTGCTGCTGGCTGTCGGAGAGCAGGTGGGACATGACAAACTCTCCTTTGCATCTCGGATGAATAAAGCTGTGGTTGTGTTGGTGACGAGCGAGGCGTATGTCCACAGCCTGATAGAGAGCGGCGTGTTGGTCTCTCCGCTCTGTGTCCTCTACGCGGATCACCGTGTCCGGTGTTCCGCCGTTTATACCCAACGAGCTGTTAGAGAATGAGCTGCGCAGGTTTGGAAAGTTTACCAGCGGTTTTAAAACAGTCAGTTTGGGGTGTAAGGATCCCAAACTGAAGCACGTGCTGTCTCTTAGACGGCAGGTCTTCATGTTCCTGGAGTCACCGACACAAACACTGGAGGTGTCCTTCAGGGTTAAACACGGGGAGGGTTCATACATGGTGTACGCTAGCTTTGAGTGTGGAGACGTAGGACACAAACGCTTCGCGTGTCCGCACAAGCAGCAGAAAAGCGTGGAGGCCCTTGCCGCGGCAGTGCGGTTGGCGGCGCTTCTTCTTCGTCTTCTGATAACAACAATGTCGATAAGGAGGATCAGGGCCGGTCTTACAACCAAGCAGGCTTCTGTGGTTGCGCATAACCTCACTACATCTGGTACCAAAGCACCACCACAGTCTGTAGAAGTTTGTGAAGAGGCAGCTACAGGTGGAGATCACACCATAGCCTTAGATGAAGGACAGAGTGTAGGGTCTGTGTCCAACAGCCAGCTGTCTTGTGAAGGAGAGGACATGGACTATGGGAGTGAATCAGATATTGCATCTAGTTCTGAAACATGCATTAAAAACACTGATCTGTATTCACTTGAGGAAATAAACTCGTTTTTGGATGTAACTTACAAAAGATCTGCAAAAGTGAGTGAATATTTCAGTGACATTGAGAAGTTCATACGATCTGTTAGGGTGGTGCAGAGACACCAATCTTAGTGCCGGAGTAGCCGTGCTGTTTAGAACAGCAGCTAATGCAACCGTCCTGTCTGTCACTGAGGTGGTGGAGGGACGTTTGCTGATGGTGAGGGCAGAGATAGAGAGCTCGCTTTACTGCTTCGTCAACATATATGCACCAAATCAGGGGCCAGAAAGAGCACGCTTCTTCACCATAGACCGAAATAATGAGGAACCACACCCACAGTCAGCTCAGAGTCTCCACAACGTCATCACACACTTAGATCTGTTGGATACATGGAGAGTAAAACACCCACAAAACAGGATAAGGATAAGTGCAGCCAGGCTGGACAGAATCTACATCTCTCACAGTCTCAGTCCAGTTGGGTTCACCGATCACCACCTAGTCAGTTTAGTCTTGATAACCTCACCAGGTGAAAGGGTTAGCTCCTACTGGCATTTTAATAATACACTTCTACAGGACAGCACTTTTTGTCAGAGCTTTGGGGTTCTTTGGCAGCAGTGGAGAACTGAAAAAGTTCGTTTCAGTTCTCTGAAACAGTGGTGGGAGGTCGGGAAAGCACAGATCCGTGTGTTCTGCCAGCAGTACACCTCAAACACCACTGCTAAAATCAAGTCTGCTGTCAAGGACCTTGAAGCTAACATAAGGAGTATTGAGGAGGGCTTCCAGAGAGACCCTGATCCCAGTGTGGGCCAACTGCTGAAGGAGAGGAGGTTGGAGTTGAGCTCCTTCCTGCAAGAGAGAGTGAAAGGAGCTCTGGTCAGGTCCCGTTTTCTCCAGTTGAAGGACATGGATGCCCCAAGGTCGTTTTTCTTCAACCTGGAGAGATCGGTGGCACAGGAAGCGGATGACCTGTCTGAAGCTCCCAGGAGGCAGGATAACCACCGACCAGAGGGAGATGAGGACCCATGCCGTGGGCTTCTACGCTGCTCTTTTTAGGGAGGAGCAATCCTGTACAGAGAGCAGTAGGGAGCTCCACAGCTCAGTCCAGCAGAGAGGGCTACGCTGGACGGAGAGCTGATGCTGGAGGAGCTGACGGCTGCAGTGAACCAGATGGCTTCAGGAAGGACTCCGGGAATCGACGGCGTTTCCTCGGGGTTCTGACTTACACTGTGTTTTGATGGAGTCTTTTAAAACAGGATCACTTCCTGTTTCATGCCAGCGGGCAGTACTCTCTGCTGCCCAAGAAGGGCGACTTGGCCCTTCTTAAGAACTGGAGACCAACAGGTCGACCAACAGAATAGTGGAGGAGGTCTGTGCCGCCCTGCCACAACACCTGAGAGCGGTTGCAGTAAACTGCACTCTGTCTGACTGGTGGGATGAAGAGAGTGAGTACACCCCCCCCCCCCCTTCCCCCCACTCTGCTCATTGCCCCAGCGGTGGGGGACTGGCAGGGGGGAGGAAATAAGCTGCTGACGTTCACAACCCCTCACCTGGACAAGTTTCAGGCGGCAGAGAAAAAAGCAATCTATGAAATCTGTGTAAAGGTTGTGAACCTCCGCTCTCTGGCAGGGTTGAAGGAGTCGAGGTGGACCGAGGTCTTTGGCCCAGGTTCTTCCCCGAAAGGCAGCTGGAGGTGCATGTACAAGCTGCCTGTTGAAAAACGGACAGCAGACCTCCAGTGGAGGGTTGTACATGGAGCTATAGCCACAGATATCGAGCACACCTGGATCCACACATTGGGGAGGAGTGTTCCTTCTGCTGTCAGACTGAGACCCTGGAACACTTGTTTGTTCAGTGTCCTCGGCTCTCAGCACTATTTGAACGGTTAAAAAGATGGTTTCAGGGTCTTGGAGAGGACTTTTCTTTAATTTTATTCATCTTCGGTCCAAAATACTGCTCAAAAAAGAAGGGTGTCCACACACTGGTGAACTTTTTGTCTGGTTCTGCCAAGTTGGCCATCTGGCTGACACGGAAGAATCGGGCTCGGGGTGCCGGTAGTGAGGATCCGGTGAAAGTTCTGGAGGGACTGTTGAAAGCGCCTACTACCAGACGGTGGACAATTTACGGGCTTTCAGGGACAGATGGACTACTGGGAGCATTTTATGCTCAGTGGGTGCTGGTGGAGAACTTCTGAACATATTGATCATTGAGATGGATTGTTTATTTGTTCTTTGGTGCTTTCATTTATTGATTTTTTGCTTTTCAAGTGATGCTTTAGAGTGTTTCTGTTTTCACTGCAATAGTGAAATAAAGGGACTTTAAAACCAAACCTCTCCTCCTCTCCTCTCCTCTGGTTGCGTGTGAGTGGTGGACGTGTGACGGTGAAGAGCGAGTGGCGCTAGATTTGAATGGTTTCTGATCTTCGGAGCTCCGGAGGTTCGGGAAGTTTGCTAGCGGACTTAAAACAGTAAGTCTGGGATGTAAAGACCCTAAACTGAGACACGTTCAGTCTCTGAGGCGACAACTGTTCATGTTTCTGGACTTACCGACTCAAACACTGGAGTGAAGCACGGAGACGGCTCCTACATGGTGTACGCCAGCTCCGGACAGCTCAAGTGTTTCGAGTGTGGAGGTGTGGGACACAAGCGGTTTACCTGTCCGCAGAGAAAGCAGGGCTCTGCTGACACAGACACCGGAGCGGGAGCTAAGCCCGCGGATGAAGAACCTGTGGCTGAACCGATGAATGACGGAGTGGTGGTCGAACCGACAGCGGTCGAACCGACGGCGGACAGACCTGGGGCCGGGCCCGCGGCTGTGGTGGCGGATTGCGGTACTGCAGGTGCAGCGGCTGGTGGTAAAGACAAAGAGGAGGAAGAGCAGAGCCAAGCGGAGGAGCAACAGGCTGATGTTACAGAGAATAGCAGCTCTCAGACTGGACAACCCCAGCCAGCAGACCCCGTGGAGGAAGCAGCCTACACCAGTGCTGGACCCAGTGTGTTTAACAGTCAGCTGTCAGTTGGAGAGGACATGGAGTATGAAGATGAGTCAGACATGGAGTCTGTGAGTGGAACCCCCAGCAAAGATATAGATCTGTACTTACTGGAAAAAATAGACACTTTTCTTGATAAAACATTCAAAAAGAAATCTGTAAAAGTAAGCGATCACTTCTATGACATCCCGAAATTCATAAGATCAGTCAACTTTCATATGAAAGGGGTCGGCATTGACGTTCTGGATGAGAAGAAGCGTTTCCACCTTAAAAAATATATATCACTGCTCTTAAAAAAACACAGAAAATTGTTAAAAAGATTAAAAGATAACTGATCATGTACCTCACAGTGTTTGTCTCTCTGGAGGTTCTCTGAGTCTCAGTTGGACTGTTGTTGGTGTTTAGTTCGGGTTGGACTGATGACTGAAGTAAAAAGCTGATTGTTCACGTGTGAGATGTTGGTGTGTTTCTGTGGGTGGAGTTTTTATGTATTTATTTGAATTGATGACGTGATCTGTGATCAATAAAAGGAATTTAAAAACCAAATCCTCTCCTCTCCTCTCCTCTCCGTTCACTTCCTGAAGTTCAGTCAAAGTTTCACAGATTTTTCGTCACATGACTGTTGGTCTCAGGTGAATCAATCATTAGTTGCACTGAAGAGCTCAACATTTAATGTTTTTTACAGAATCTGGTTAAAATCAAGCGGTTTATTTGGGGCCTGATTTTAAATGAGACATGTAGAATAAAGGGTTAGTAGTCGCCGTGACGTCACTCATTGGTTTGTGGACTGATGTTTTGAAGCCTAAAATTTGACGATTTCGCCATCACCATCTTGGATTACTGCTGTCATGTTGATTTTTTACAACCGATGAACAGGAAGTGACCATATCTGGACTGAGGAGTGACGTATACGTCTGGCAGAGACCTGTCAATCACAGTGTAGCCCCGCCCTAAAGCATCCCCTGCTTTATGGTCTGTTTGACTCTAAATGGACCATAATGTACTAAATGAACATCATGCTGTATTGAAGAAGACTTGAAACTAGAGATTGAGACCATAAACTCATGTTTACAATGTTTACTGAGGTAATAAATCAAGAGAGAAGTAGAGTCATTTTCTCATAGACTTCTATAGAACCAGAGGAGTCGCCCCCTGGTGGACACTAGAGAGAATGCAGCTTTAAGACATGAAGCTTTGACTTCACTCGGCAGAACCGGAGGTTGACGCCTTGTTCACACTAAACAAATGAGCACACTGCAAAAAAACAAACATGAAAAATTATCATTTTTTTAATACAAATTTTGTATGTATTTTAAACAGATGAGCACACAACATCTCCTTGCACATCTAATAAACTCACCCTGCAAACATCCCCATGCTTCACGTTTCATCCAGACAATTTATGTCCTGATTGGATGTGACCTTCAGGTGTCTCGTGACAGAGTTTCATAATCATTGGTTGTCCACAGAGACACACATGCATTCATAATTACAACATAATGAATATATAAACCTCTGCACACACACACACACACACACACACACACACACACTTACACACACTTGGTCATTAGTGGAATGAAAACACCCTCATTTCCACTTGAAGTGACAACAGCAGCATTATTTCTTTCATCATCGGCTAACAGGAGAAACATTTAAATGCTGATGATCACATGGATGCATTTCTCCTCACACACACACGCAGAGGAAGCAATAGGCGTGATGATGTGTGGAGTATTACTTTCTTCACCTCTGTCTGGGAGGATTAAAACTAGCTGAATGACCTCCGTAAGCATCACCGACAGCTTGATGACAGAACCCCGTCACGCTGCTCCGTGGAGCGTCTTCTGATTCACACTCATACATTTAAATGCAAAACACCAGCACGCAAACAACATGTACACTTTTAAGAATAAACACATTTGCATGAACTCTTGTGAATTCTGATGCAGACATGCAAAAACACCCGCCAGCTCAGTATCCAGTATGTGGATTAAAAAACACACTTTGATAACTTTAAACGGATACACAAACACAAAAAGACTAAAAGATTTTTGTGAAGATAAGCTAAATCAATGTTGATCTTAGCTTATTGCGTTTGCAGTTATTTTATTCTCAGTGAATACAAAAGTAAACAGGACACATTACTACACTGAACCCATCTGTGTGTGTGTGTGTGCTACCACGCACTTCTTCCACTCAGTGTGATTGCTTTTTTGATTGTGCCACCGGTTCAAGTCCCCAGTTCTTCTGTGTGTTGGTAGGTAGCCTCTGCACACACAGCAGTAGTAGTTGTATTACCTCGTCGACTGTAGTCACAAAGTTCGTCTCTAAACGCTTCACTCAACTAGACTGAAGACCGTCGCCATCTTTTTTTGCAACCAGTGAACAGGAAGTGACCATATATGGACTGAGGAGTGACGTAGAGACGCTGTATACGTCTCTGGTAGAGACCTGTCAATCACTGTGTAGCCCCGCCCTAAAGCATCCCCTGCTTTATGGTCTGTTTGACTCTAAATGGACCATAATTTACTAAATGAACATCATGCTGTATTGAAGAAGACTTGAAACTAGAGATTGAGACCATAAACTCATGTTTACAATGTTTACTGAGGTAATAAATCAAGAGAGAAGTAGAGTCATTTTCTCATAGACTTCTATAGAACCAGAGGAGTCGCCCCCTGGTGGACACTAGAGAGAATGCAGCTTTAACACATGAAGCATCGACTTCACTTTTCAGAGTCGGAGGTTGCCTCCCGGTGTGTGTCCACATTTGAGACAAATGTGTAAGTCTGTTGGATTCCATAGACACTTGACTTCGACCAGCACAACATTTCCAAGCTTTTTGGCCAAAAATGGTGTATAAAGAGTAAAAATTGTGGGACCTGGAGCAATTTGTTTGGAAAAATCACAGAATATGTTCCTGCTCCGCTCCACTCTGACAGTTACGTCCTCACTCTAGCGCTGAACATTGCGTGCAATACACACCCATAATAAAATCTGAAACGGACCCAAAATGTTCCTGAAACTTAATCTGTGACTTCATGAAAACTGTGCTAGCTATCAAAATGCCCATTTGACTCAATAAAGTGCAGCATTTTGTCTACGTTTTAAACTTTGAATCATGTTTCTACGTTAATGTACGGCTAGTCAATATGGGCCCAAAGTTAAGTGTTTTTTTAGCTCTCTTCACGCCGAAACCCCATTCAAGTGAATGGAGAAATTTTGCTCAGTTTTGGGGGATTTTCGGGAAAACCGCTGGGCAAATCTCTCAAAAAAATACCTGGCACACTATTCCCGATCAGGCCGCACGTTTTGATGTAATTTTTGCGCAGGTGTTGGCAACGCTGTGTGAGGAGAAGTACGGCAAACTTTCTAGATACAATAAAGCAGTAAAAAGATAACATCACATAAAAGTCAAGTCTGTAAAAATGGGTTTCAATAGCCCATTATTAATATGTGAATTATCTGACAGTTGCCACAGCTGCAGAGAATACTATTTTTATATTATCAGTAAAGTAGAGATATAATATTAATGATCACATTGTGTGATTAGGTCATTTGGTTGCACAGTATACTGTTGGAAATCAATATCAATACATGTATTCTCAGGATTTATGGATTTCGAGAGAAAATAACTTTGAACAGCAGAATAATATGGATTACTCTGTTTCTATTGCTGCAGTTTCTGTTTTTGCATTGAAATAATATTTCACAATGTTTCTTCCCAACTGTGAGCTGCTTCACTTCCTCACTTGTTGCTGATCATCAAGCAGTAAAATGCAACACAAACAGACTGTCACTCACCATCTGATTACTATTTCGCTCATGTCAGTCCGTCTGTCTCTGTAATAAGCTCCTCGCCATCCTCGTTCTGTCTCCCTGTTGGTTGCCCCGTGGGGAATCCACTGCAGCAGAGAATGGTAAAATGACACCATTATGTTACATTCATCAACACAATGGGAGGATGGAGATGGCTGAGGCGGGGAGGGGTACCAATGTGTCGCTGGTCCACAGCTGGAAAATAGTTTGAGATGGGTTTGTGTGTTTTCATTTGCATGTTTTGTTTGTTTGTGTGTGTGTGTGTGTGTCTTCAGATTCAGTCACTCTGTCACTTGCAGTCTGATTGCTATTTTGATCATGTCAATTCCCCAGTGAGCGTCTGTCTGTCCCTGAAACAAAACCTCACGTCTCAGTCTCCGGAGTCTTTCTCTCTCCTCCTCTGTCTTTCTCCACTTTCTCCAACCCCCCCCCCCCCCTGTCTCTCTTTGTCTCTGTCTCTCCAGTATTACACATTTGTGCTGACAATTTTTGCCGTTCTGTTAACTAGTGCACAAGCACGAAAATCTTTTCGCTAAGATGTAATTTTATGTTACTTTGTTACGCTACATTGTTGCGTTACATTGTTGCTTTGTGTTAGGTCGCTTTACATTGTTACATTGTTGTGTTGCGTTGTGTTACGTTGTTGCTTTATGTTGTGGCTTCATGTTAAATTACCTTGTTATGTTAGATTGTTATTTGAAGGATTATTTAGTTATTTTCTGTTAGCGTGTTTATCAGCAGGAGAAGCATGACAGCAGCGGCTGTTCTCAAATATTGCGTTGGGATTTAATGAAAATGTTTTGTTTATCCAAAATGTCTCAAAATTTCATGAAATCTCAGAAATGGAAATCCCTGGTTGTTTGTTCCATTTCAAACTAAAATAAATAAAAGGATAATATGTCATCTGAATATATATGTAATAGATTTATGTTATCTGCGGGTTGAACACGTGTGTGCATGCTTTTCTTCATCACTGTACGTGTGGTTGTTTCCTTTATGTTCACTTCATCAAACACTTGTCACTTGCAGCCAGATTGCCGTTTCAATCATGTCACGTAGTTGATTCCTCTGCCACTTGGCATATCTGTCAGCAACCGAAAGTAGACTGCGTCTTTTTCTCTCTCTTCTGTTATCAACCTAGTGTCACTTTCTCAGCATTCTGCCACGAAATGTAAAAATAAATCACATTTCCTGACTGACATCCATGTACAGTACTTCTGAATAGCCCTCATTTGTAAGTTTAAATCCCCTTTCACAGAGCAATGTAAAAACCCACTTGTGCCCCGAATGCATCTTAAAATGTCCCACTTTCAATGTGAAGTGCAATGACATTTAATCAACTTTGTAAAAGGCACTTCAGCAAATAAGGAATTGTGTTGTATGTAAAATAACTATTGTTGTATCCACTACAATGGCAGGAGAAAACAGTCTGGAAATAACTGACGTCATGAGGTTCTTCACACTGACTATCCAGTCAGTCTTTCCTCTCCTGCATGTGGAGGAACATATAAAGTCAGTTTGACATGGCAGGCTCAAAACCATAAGAGGCTCCAGGCCGTTATATTACGGAGACAATTTCCCAACTGTCTGTTTGCTCTATTGGCCGGTGCTGCTCATTTAGACTGCACCGGCCACTGTTGGGTAAGAATGTGATGGAATCGCTGGATTTCTTCCAATACCGACTCTCAATTCTCTCTTCCTCTACTATCTAAAGTGGGAGATCCTTCTGTGGTGAATGAGATCAGACAGGTGTGTGTGTGGTCAGAAGGGGAGATAGTGTTTGGCTTGCCGGCTGGGTGAGTGTCTGCCTGTGACTCTCTGATTGGCTGTCTGTCACTCTGTGTGTGTTCTTGTGATATTATTTGGCTGGATGGGTGAGTATCTGGTTATGCGGTTTTCTTTTCACCTGTCTGTCATTGCCTCCATCTTAGTTTCCTGCTTGTCTCCCCCCCATTCAGTCACACCAAAGCATTGACATTGTCTTGTGTTGGCAATGTTTCTGCAAATCCACAGATATGTTGAACGAGGATGTTTTTTGCATTCTGTTCGAGCAAGTGATGACGAGCAACCGTCATTGAAAGTCAGAGTTAAAAAAGCAAATGAAAGATGGTTTGGTCAAACAAACTAAGGACTTTTACCCAGGAGGCCGCGTGAAACCAAAAGTAAACGTTGACTAAACGCTTGTTGCGTACCATTGTTACACTTGTTACGTAATTTTACACAAGGAAGTCCACTAAGGAGAGTTTTTATTTACGCTGTTTACATTGTTAGCATAGAAATATAATTTCTAGGCATTGAACTGTTTTCCGTGTGCAATTGATTAGTATTAAGAGAAATGGCAATTGAGTGAGGCGGAGGGATCGCTACACCCAGCTCTGCCGCTGTCTTAATGGCAACAGTACACGTAAAAATGTTCGCCACTCTGACTATCCTGCTACATTGATTTACATGTCCGTTCTACTCGTTTAATTTCTTTTGTTGTAGGTTGCGCTGTTGCTTTACATTGTTGCATTATTATTTTAACACTTGATGTATGATCATGGATTTGGTTTAGAAAAGGATTTATTTATGTTCCCGCCAGATTTAAAAACTTTGCCCAACATATTTGTCTGATTATTTATTTGTGCCAAACACGCATGACATTCATGAAAACTCACCTTTTCCTGCAGATTCCCTATTGGACAGAGTGTTAACAACGCCCAGCTGCAGGTTCTGTACATCAAAAGTTGAAATATTAAGTGCATGTCACCTTTCATTGACTTTGAACTGACAAGAGTAATTCATTTAATTTATATACAGTACAATACTCTTTAGTCTGGGCAGTAGCGTGGAGCTTATACAGTACATCTACGTGATTCACATTTCTATTTCCTAAAAACACAACATCTCTATTCCACATTCCGGTGGGACAAAGGACAGAGTGATGGATCTATATAAATGTGACACATTTAATCTGGTGCTGTGTGACCTCATCTTAACTCAAACAGAGCGGAGCTGCGACACGGACCGGTGTGTAGGGACGCCTACTGTAGATGCTCTGGTCGATAAAGGACATAATGATGACAATGATAATTATAACAACATAAATTAGAATAAAAATGACAACGATAGCTTTAGAAAATATTTTATTTAGGACACAAACAGTCCAGAGTAAAAAATAAAAACAGATACAAAAAAGCTTCAAGACCAATACGTTTATACATAGCAATACATATGCAACATCATATCAAAATTCAAAAAACTTAGCTTAGCACAAACACTGGAAACAGCTAGCCTGGCTCTGCCCAACAGTTAAAATAATCCACCACCTCTAAAGCTCCTAAATCAACTCGTTATGTCTTTTTTTTTTTAAAGGCGTCATGTGCCGGACTTTTTCTTGGCTCAGCAGTTACCAGGCAACCAGCTGAGACTCCAGAAATCTGGACATCTAAATCTCCAATGTCCAGCTTTTCAAAAGAGACGTTTTCTACAGTCACGGTCATCACAGAGATCAGAAAGAATCATCTGAATATTCCTATGAAGACTAAACACAGCTGACAATGAATAAGGCAATTATTTTAGAAAGTTTGCACATTAGTCATTACACAAATGTAATTAAAGCAGAAAGCATCGGTTGAACCATGAACAGGAGAAATGCTGTGTATTTTTCTATGAAAGAGGTTCTTCACTCTGATTAAAATGAATTGTTTCCTAACTTCTATAAACAGCCTCGATGGGGTGGTGATTACCAAAGTGGACCTCTGAGTGAGCGCGAAATTTCCGAGGAGAAGAACAAGCAGCTTTTAGGAGGCAATTTGAAAGACAAAGTGAATGTGAGTAGACACCGAGGACCTCCCGGAGCTTCATTTAAAAGAAGCATCTATGCAGTGCAGTGCAGTATACGGCTGAGGTCGTGCTCCCTTTCAAATCAATCACAGTTAAATATCCCAAAGCTAAAGGACAACTTGTCCTGAGGGTAATTTGGCATTTTGCTCAGGGGGTCAAAACTTGAGCAGTGTGAAAAGTCCCTAATTAGAGCAACGTAAAGGCAGCGCTGGGATTCATACTGTGGCTGGTTAGTGACAACACTCTCTGTAATAAAGATGAGACAGGAGAATGAACACATTCATGTTTCGGGGGGAGGAAACAGCAAAAGGTCAACGGGATGAGAAAGGATTGCTTCGGACACCTAACGAGCCCACGCGGCTGGTTATTAATATATCAACAGTGTGACTGGAACATATGGAAAACTTTGTTGAAATGAAATTAATCTTATTCACCACCAGAAGAAAATAACTCAACTTGTCTCTGAGGGAAAGAAGAAAATCTATTTTGAAACTGAAGATAACAGATAAAATAACCCCAAGTTATGAAAAATAAAGAATTTCCAGATCAAATATGGATTTTAAATCCCTAATTATATTTGATGTTAAAAGGCATATAAATGTATAGTCAAAGTAAAGTTATCTTGTGTCATATCCATCTATCTATGTATTTGGTTTGTTAAAGCTATTTTAGAGGAGCTGAATATGATATTCTGAGCATATCTACCGTTCAATGACGAACAAACTTATTGAACCGTTGTGCCACTATTAAATACAGGCCTGCTAATGTTTTGATGAGATACCAGAGACATTGAAGAGGACATTATCTGAACAACCATGAATTAATAAATCTATCTAATTGTATATTTTCTAATTGTTAAAACACATTGGAAATAGCTTTCTTCCCCCTAATGTGCAAAACAAACTGAAACCATGTTCAGAAAAAGGCAAACCGAACTGAACTCAAAGGCTGAGTTGGCGACTTGCAGCTAACCACAACAGCGCTGGCAGAGATAACAGTGTTTACCGGAGGACGTGGTGCTACGCTTCCATGATGACGGCGGCGTTATGAGGTCAAACCGCCGTATGAGAGACGCGTAGAGAGGCGGCCATTAGCTAACCGCTCACGCTAAAAGGCAACGCGGCGGCCGGCTATTTAAACAAATCACAGTGAAGCTCCGACACCTTGAGGTAAACATGGTCATGGTTCACTCTGATTGGCTCAGTGTGGCATTTTGTTTGTATGATTTGGGAACCGAACCAGCTGCTCTAACCTCTAACCACTTTTTCTGGTCATGTGTCAACAAATGTCTCGATGATTTTCAAGACTTTTCATTTACCAACAGATGACAGATTCAAAATCAAACAGCCTCGTCCACATAAATGTTTGATTACATTTGGTTTTGAAATGTCAGTGAAAATGCCAGAGAAATATAAATGCAGTTGAGACTTATAAAGGTGTACAAACACCATCGGATTCATCGGCAATGTTCGTGAGGTGCAGCCAGAGAGAGAGATCTTTGACAGGTGCAGAAATGTGTTGATCTTTTTTCACACTTAATATGAATCATGTTACTCTCCGGCTCCTGTTGCCATTTCAATTACCACACCTGCTCATCTGGTGGGAGTGCGGTTGGGTTAAGAAGTCAGCGTGCTAACATGACTGTGACAGGACCCAAGACTTGTAGAAATGTGCCGTGGCACACCAGTGAGAACCGATGTTTAAAGAAGAGACGAATGACTAAATGATGTGTGTGAATGAATTATCAAGGTAGCAAAGGTATAAAAGGTATTGTAGAAGTATTCAGTGGAAGTAGAATGTCAATGTACTCAAAAGTGGTCTATCAAATGAAAACTCAGCTGTTAGCAAAATGCTGTTTTTGACAAGAGTCTGGTAGCTTTGAGAGATACACTGGTGTCAGTTTGGCCTGTCGCGATAATTATTTTAGTTGGACAATAAATTGTACCAAAAATAATTGCAATAGGCTATATTAATGTAATTTTAAGAACATTTTAATGCCACTGATATGATAATACAATAGCGTTATAATGCAAGTATACCCTTGCAAAGAGCAATGCACTTTAAATTCTTAGGAATACTCAGACATTGGAATTTGAAAATAAATATTATATCCTAACTAAATAAAACACACTGTCTGTGCAATACCCAAATTGTCAATTGTCGTTTAATGTTGGTTAAAATGTGTGTGGCATTCTAAGGCAAAAACTACGTCAGCATAAATGATCTAGGTCATATATTGTAGTCGATATATTCATTATTGTGACAGGTCTGGTTGGATGTCAGGGTGAAGCGGCTGAGACACATATTTTAGCCACAAAAAGGCCCACTTAAAACAATCAATGAGTGTATTCAGAGTATTTTCAGCACTTTACCTTGCTGCTATATTGCTCTATGCAAAGCCACCAGACACAATTAACAACAACAGTAATTTTACCTCGCAGAACACAGGAGTTGGTGTTCTGCCTCCATCGGTTAGTTTGTTTGTATGTATGTATATTTATTTATGTGTGTGAAGCAACGTCATCATGAACTGGCTCCACCGGTCCATGGTAGTCCTTGGGGCAAGACACTTAACCACAAATTGCTCCGGCAGACTGCGGTGTATGAATGGATTGTTGGAGTCCTGATGGGCAGGTTCCACCTTGCATGATAGAACCTGCCGTCAGCGTGTGAATGGGTGAATGATGACATGTAGTGTTAAAGTACTTTGAGTGGTCGGAAGACTAGAAAAGATAAATACAAGTACAGTCCATTTACCATAAGAAACACCACTGGGAAGCTACAGAATGATAGACTTCAAATAACATAAAAATAAATATATAACGGTACCGACGTGTGCACACACACACACACACACACACGCCTCTTCTTACAGAGGGAAGGTCAGAAATGTCCTGAGGAATAAGAAGAGATAAATAAAAAAATACTTCACCTCTAACTGTAAAAACCAGATGAAGGGCCAAGCGTAGCGTTGAAGTCAGAAGGTCGGGGGTTCGACATGAAGTCAGTGTTTTTTCTTTGATATGTGCTGGATGTCAGGTGATGCTGATTGTGTCTGCAGGCGCCGCGTTTGATCTTCACGAGTGTAAAATATTCACACAAAGAGACGGAAGCACAAAAAAAAGGAAATAAATGGGAAAGAAAGTGACTTTTTTCTGTTATTTAGTGACACCATCGAACAACAAAGCAGCAAAGGACAAACAGAAAAGAAACAAATAAAAAAATCAAATAAGTGAACGAGAAAGGACTCATGAACAAAAGAGAGCTGATATTCTGCCGTTCCCTCCTCCCGTCGCTCTCGGCCTTCCCCCTTTTTAGCGATGCTGAACTTCTACCGAACGCCGCAGAGTCCGAGTGCGCGCCGTCGCTGTATTAGCAGCCCGGCCCATTAGGGAAAGGTCAGCCATTCAGCCACGTATCGAACACAGACATCCCACCGATGTCTCAAGCTGCTCCTTTTCAAAAGGCTCTCAATGGCTCGCCGAGCATTTGTATTACGGTGGAAAATCAAGTTAAAAAGGTCAACTCTACGGCCTCCCTTTGTGCTGCGAGTGGGTGAGCTTGAATGTTTGTTTGTGTGTGAGAGAGAGTTGGCTTACAGTACTTTTCTCCATCTTATCTTCTCCTGCGTCCTTGACCACCTGTCCGCCCTCTTTCCCCCTCCCCCCCATCATATCCATTAATTCATCACATGTGAAGCCCATTCATCTTTGTTGTTTTTGCGTCTGTCCGTCCTCCCTGCATTCATTCATTTCACAATTCATCTGTCATCAGCCTGCGTTGGTAAGATACGTTGTGAAGATACTTTAAGCTACGTCGTAAAGCTACGTCGTAAAGCTACATTGCAAAGCTACGTTGGTAAGATACGTTGTGAAGATGCTACGTTGTCCTGTTACGTTGTTCTGCTATGTTGTAAAGCTACGTCATAAAGCTACGTCGTTCTGCTACGTTGTGACATCACGTTGTTACGCTATTAACTTAACACAAACTGTAGTCTTTTTTTAACCTTAACCAGCTAGTTATGTTGCCTAAACCTAACCAATCATTTCACAACATTCAACACGTGGCATCGAGCGATTCTGCCAGCGTGATACGACGCCGATATGAAACATTATTTTTTGTTCGGAGGCGTCGACATTCTGTGGTTTGCAGAAACGTACAATGCCAACATTTTTGTCTGGTGACTGGGTTGTTAGTGAATGTAATTAGTTATTCTCCACCGCTGCTTGATTTCTTTCCTCTCCTCTGACCTCTCCCCCCGTCTCATATCTCATCTCCGCTGTCTTTGCCAATCTCACCTCTCGTTCTCCTCCGCCTCTCACCTAACTTCACCTTTTCTCCCCTCCCTCCCCCGCTCTGCTCCTTGCGCACATCCATTCGCTGCTCAACTCGTCTATCCATCATATTGTCTCGCCCTTACCTCAGCTATCCTTTCCACCACACACAGTGTAAAGAATGGTAGTATTTCACACCTGCCCTCTCCTGTCTCCGCTCCCTCTCCTCACCTTTCTTTATCTCACCTCCGTCCTTGCCACGTGCATTTCATCTCCTTCCTCTCTTTGGTTGCAAAAAGGGCTCGACTAAACTACAAAATGTTTGGCTTAGATAGAATTGGGTTTTGTGTTTTTGCAATATGTAATTTGGCTTTTGTAAATTCGTTCCAGCATCACGATCTCTGCTGCAGGCAAACTTCACAATTGCATCGTAATCTAGGTATTAAAATTGCACTCTCATTATCTTTTTCTGTTATTATTTGCATGTTATTCTATTTGTCTGCAGCAGTGTAAGAGCACGAGGCAGAGGACAGAGCAGGAGTTGGCAGAGTACCTGCCTATTGATTGTAATGTGCCTGAAATTAGAGTGGAGGTGTGAAATGAATATTAGATTTGTTGCCGTTTGCAGTAATTTTCTGCGTCGGAGCGTTTTGTCTTATTTGTCCGTCCACCGCCTTGTTAAAGACAATTCAAGGAGACAAGGAGGGGAATTGACTGGGCGTCGAGCGAGGGCCCAGCTCTGAAAATCTGCATTCAGCCGACGAGCTGATACACTTGATGCTTCCTTGTATTTCTTCCCCCGCTCTCTTTTTCTCGCTTCTCTCCTCGTCTGTACCGATCACATCTTTCTATAAAGGTCCCTTGTAAACGTAAATCTCTCCAATTTGTGTTCTCCGTCTCTCTCTTTCTGTCTCTTTGCCCCCTTGCTTCTCATTTGTACCGATCACCCCGCTCCCAGCCAAAAAAAATAAAGAATCCCTTGTACTCTCAAACCATTTTCACGCCGTTTGATGTAAGATTTATTTGAAAATCGATTCCTCCACTCGCTCGTGGTTTGTTGATGAATCTGTCTGTGATCTTCCTGTTTCAGGATTTCACCTGATATCAGGAGGGTCTTACAAAACATGCCGCCTGAGGCACATGTATGATTCAGCAGAGATCAATGCGCAACTCTTGTCTTGGCTACAAAGAAGACTTGTGTTTAAAAAGAGAAAAGATAGATTTAAGCAGCAATCTTAGTGACTGGTTTATATCAAGATGAAGCATAAACCTCTACAAAGACAGGACGTGGGACAGGATCCCCAAGGAGTTTGATCTTCCCAGACATGTTGGTGCTAAAGGTGAGGCGGTAGGAGGCTCTGAAAACCAACAACTCCTCCAAATGAAATGACACCATCTTTGTTTTTTAACTGCCATTTAGAACAACACCTAAAAGAGTTCTTTGATCTTACGTCTTCATCCAACTTGATCTCATGGGAAGACGTATGAATAGCACGACAGCAGCATGTCGACAATACACATTTTAGGCTTTTTGTGAGTCAAATTACTGTGAAACATAAGCGGTCCCTCTCACATTTCATACCACGTCACTTAGTGGTGTAACGGATCGTTGTGGATCCGTACTGATCCCCCTCACGGTCCTTCACGCATGTGAACCTCAGATTAATGACACAGTTTAACGTTAACCATCACAGTGTCAATAAAGTTTTAGTGACGATAGTTATCCTCCAATATTCAGTAAAACGTGATCAGGACATCATTTATGTGTTTCTAGTCTCTGATCTCTGATAATGTTACAATGTGAACAACCAATCAGTGTTTAAACCAACAGGAGGAGAGCTAGTAACGTTAGCAGCACCGCTAACGTTATGGTTTGGATTCAAATATGTACTACTTTATTGAAGGTACCTTTTATGTGGATGACCAATCGGTACCGATTGCAAATTTAAGCCACTGAAGAAATACATTTTTTTTTTTTTTTGGGAGGACAGTCAAAGTTCAGCTTTATTATAATTACAGGATTGCACGTGAAATGTATCACTAACAGATGTGCAAATATGTGAATTAGAATAGAAATAAACATCACATTCAGTTACTAATACATCAATAACAAGCAACTAAATGTGCCACGGCCAAAATGCTACAGATACCTGGAGGTATTGAGAATGTTGAGCTGAAAACTAAAAAAGCCAAGGGATTTCATTTTGCACTTCATCACATAGGAGGAAAATATGAGAGAAAGGACCATGACTCACAGGGGGAGGTGACACAATAACTTATGAGAGGTGTTTTGATACAGAAGAGGGCACAGAAAACAACTGATTATTAGCCTTTATTAAATTGACAAAGATGAGTCATAGATGAGTCATTTACCAGTGGAGTCAGAAGTAAAAGAGGACTGATAATTACGACACAAACCAATCAAAAGGACACGTCAACAGCGGAGGGTAGATGTGTGGGAGCGAGCAGCGAGGACAAATACAAGATAAACCAAACAGAAAGCTGATGATAAGCCAGACGTCTCCACACTGTAAAATACTGTCAGTGTGTAGACTGTAATATGTTCTGGGCGTAACATACTGTATGATCAGGTGGTAAAGTTTAGGGCTGCTGCTAATCGATTTATTTTAGTATTCTACTGAATATTCCTTTGATAAGTCAAGTGATCTGACTGAAAATATGTTTGCTTTATTGAGGAGCGATAGTAAATATACAAAAGAGAAAATAAAACGGAACAAAAATCTGCATTTTCATTGCTTAAATTCAATACAATTATATAATCTGACATTTAAACCCATATCTTATTTTTATAACAGGAGGAAATTATTGTGCCAGAGTTTGATCAATGATTACAACAGTATAACAAAAAATACAATAAAAACATTCTGCTTTTTATTTTCCTTTTGCCTTGTCATCTATAGTAGGGTTTTTCATAAATACTCACAATTGTCATTTATAAGGAAATAAAATGTTGTATTTTCATTAGAATATTTGCTTTGATTAAAACAATCTGGTCATTAGTAGTTTTAATAATGTATTATAATCTACTAAGAGCTAGTGTCAAACAGCTCATAATTCATCTCCAATATATTAATGTGAAAACAACTCTGGAGTTTGTCACTAAAAACTAAATCTTATCATAATAAAGGTATATTACTTTTGCTCAAAACTCATTTTTACTTGATTGTCACACAATGTGTGAAATGTAAACAGTGAAAAATTGTTGTTTTTGCAACTTGACCGAAAAGATTCAGTCAAAAAGAAACCTAGATGCTAGCTGGCTACATCTGGCGTTGCTCCAGGTCGCTAGCTCCAGGTAGCAAGCTCTGGTCATCTCTTAGTGAATCTTGTCATCACATTTACATGCAGGCAGAACACTGAGGTGTTCTTTTCTGTTTGTTGCCACCTTGTTATCTCTGGCTAAAGGAAGTGGAGCCACGGGAGTCGACTGCACGGATTCTACTTTGTTGAGTCTGTCGCTATCTGCTGGGAAGCTAACAGGCTAATGTAACGTGTCAGCTGTGTTCAGTTATCAGGAAGCACAAACAGCAGGTGAAGATGGAGTCATGTGCAGATGCTTTTAATGATTATTAAACTGGATGTTGGGGCTGCGTTGAGTTGACGTAGCTGCATGGGACTGTGAAATAACAGTGCTGCTGTTATTTCATTATTCTTCTGAAATATGTTTCACCCAATGTTTAACCCACATCGCCCAACCCTAGTTACACTTCATTAATAATACGTAGGAGGAAGACTGTGGACGTGGCTACTGCCCGAAGATAACCAGGCTGCTGTTGGAAAGAGTGAGTTAAGTGGCCAGCGGTGTTTGAATTCAGAGCACGGCCCCGGCATGGGGCCGGACTAATGCCTAGAGGCCCCGGTGTGCTGCTCCATTAGCAGCCTCGTACATCAGCAGCAGAGTTCGATAGGAGCAGCCAGCGGACGGACGTGTGGGGGGGGGACGGGGCGCTGGAGGATTCAAGGAGATGGAAGACAGATGGGGTGTAGTGTTCTGGATGAGTTGCATTAGCTAAAAAGTAAAGACTGTGCTGCACTGATATGGATTGGGACGAGAGAGTCTGACAAAAAGATAGTTTGGGTGGAATATTCCTCCAAATTCACCCACATTACTAGTCTTTCAAGTTACAAATAATGGGAATGCTCAGCGGGCCATCGTGTTGAAACCACTCGAATATATTTTTAAGTTTTTTTGTCATTTAAGTGTGCACTATCCAAGTCTAAAATATAAGCTGGTTTTTCTTTGTTCCACGGGGAGAATGCAAACTGCTGCCGATTCAAAAGAGCCAAGCTGAACTTTAACTGAATTTATTGCACAAGCCGGAGTTGAGAGGAGCCCTGGCTTCACCACCAGACACATTCAACTCCCTGCCTGAAAACAAAAAGGCCATGAACTCCACTAATGATGTGTTTGGATGCTGCTGGGTGTCTTACTCTCTCCGAGCTGAACCAGGGGTGCACAGATTCTCCAGACACACTTCTGGCCCAGTACATGCAGGCTAACAGGTGTCTGCCGAGGCGAAGCACATCCTTACGTGTGGTGTTTGAGACGTCCTCACCAGAAAAACACAGCTCAGTGTCCTGAGTTATGTTCTCATTGGATGAATCCTTCACTTTACAATTTATGTCTGCTGCCAATGCAGGAAGTGGGACACTTTATCTACCGCAGGAACTGTCCCCGGGGACCAGGGATCTTCTGATAGAACTCATTTTAAACAAAGGGACCAGAGTCTAAATTAAGTTTAGGTTTTACATTTTACCACCTTGATCGGTGCTGGTGCTTCAACTCCTGTAGCGCCACCACCGGAAGCAAGGAAGTACTCAACAATCAATTTAGGAGAAATTTCTGACGAGGGGAGAGCTTTTCTATGTGTTAGATAACATTAAAAGTCCAAGTTAGGCTTTTATTTCAGCTCCCTAACTTATTTTTGAAAAAGAAAATATGAGTTGAAATTGTTTTAAAATAATTCCAATGCGTACAGTTATGTTGAGGCAACTAAACCAACAGTTATGTTGAGGCAACTAAACCAACAGTTATGTTGAGGCAACTAAACCAACAGTTATGTTGAGGCAACTAAACCAACAGTTATGTTGAGGCAACTAAACCAACAGTTATGTTTAGGTGAGGGGCACATTTTAAAACCCTCTCGAGTCATTTTGGAACAGTAATGTTGTTGTATAGCTATCGTGGAGAAAACAAAGGCTCTCCTCACCTCGGTATTTCTAGTCTTTGTGATCCTTTTGGATTGATATTTGTTGTTTATTAATAATAACTGAAACACAAAAACATGCACATCGATGCAGGGAACCCACTTCCCGGCCGTATCAGAGCCAGATTCCAGAAGTTCCACCACAGTGTGTTGTTTTCGTCCCAGCCCATCAGAATCAGAATTAGTAAACCTACGTTCACGCCGTTTGCTTTAGAGAGGGCTAATTACTACTACTGTTAATCTTTGATGTGCGCTCCAGTGAACGCCTCATCCGGGTCACTTTCTGTGTGCTTTGATGTTAAATGAGTTGTATGAATCTTAGAAATTCAGAGCGAGCTAAAATAATGTTTGATTTTCCAGACAGAGATCGGAGACTGTTATGGATGTTTTCCACACATGGTAATTTAAAATCTGCTGCTAGCGCTGTATAATTATAGTTACAAGCAATACATTCATAATGCTTTATATCACTAATCATAACACGATGTGAAGCATTTCATATTGACTTTCAAGGTCAAGTATTGTAATACTTAATTGCTGGACATCTTTTATTTATGATTTACTGATCAGAGTTCCCGCAATCCTTCATAGTAGTAGTAATGTATTAAAATCTTTTTTTAGATAATTCATTTTATAATCACACATATATGGAGAACACAATTTAGTTGCAAATCCAGAGTAACGAAGTTAAACAACTCTAAGAAGAGGGAAGAAACTCAGAGGGGCCGAGGTTGTAGCTACCACTGAGATGACCAAACAATCTGGCGATGAGAATGAAGGAAGCCGGGGTATTTGAGCTGTAGGTGATGACGGACTGATTGCCAGCAGGTGCGGAGATGAGCCCAGGTGCCGGATGATGGAAGCCGCGCCCATGCCACACACACACACGTGTTTTAAATGTTTGAATATGCAAATCATCCATTATCTAATTTACTGACAAATGTTCTCCTCCAATACTCAGTAGAACATGTGTTTCTAGTCTCTGATCTCTGATCATGTTTCATTGTAAACAACCAATCAGTGTTTAAAGCAACAGGAGGAGAGCTAGTAACGTTAGCAGCACCGCTAACGGCTAACCAACGGAGGTTCACTTCAGTTACATTATGATGCCTTCAGGCTCTGCTCAGTGAACGTGAGTACTGGCTGAAGGTACATTATAACGTTATCATGATGTGTTCACATGTCATCTGTATCTGCAAAAACACATTACCAGGGGTCTCTAGGAATGACCTTTGCTATATTGATATTGTATTGTGGTGATAGACATGGCATCATAGCATCAAGTGTTTCCTCTCGTCCTAATATTCTCACCTCTGGTTGGAAAGTGTTGAAGCTCATTTTAAAGTTCGATGTTCTTTAATATTTTGAGGATCACGTTCTTCTTGCACTCTCTAGTTTTCTGAAATGTGACACTAACTATACGGGTTTTTTTCATCAGAAGCTTGAATAAACAGCCTCACCGGCACTAATTATAGGAGGCAGACTCTTCAGCATAATTGGATAATTGGATGGTCTGGGCTTAATATCAGCGACGCTCGGTTGCCACGGTGGATATTTTGCCGCGCTTCAATTCAGTGTCGCATGTGAGGCGTGCACAAGCCTGCTGTTGGTTTCATTAACGGGACACGAGTGGCGGATAAGAGTTACCTCCACAGGAGACCCTGTGCTATGTTTTAATGACGTCTCACTCTCTGGGTGTTTCTGTAATTATGTCTTCATGAGTCACGGCGACACGCCGCAGACAATATCGCTTTCATGCCCTGGTCAATTGTCCGATTTTATCGCTATTTTACTTCCATAACACGTCTTCATTCAGACTACTGGCAAGAAAGCATCCAGAATACACTTTGTGATAAAAAATAAGAATGATCTTAATGTTAGTAATCAACAGGTCGGTGCTTCATGAGGATATATATTTTGTTATTTTGTCTCCCCTTAAAAACACGTTTCAGTGGCCTTTTCTTTAATCTTTCATCAACGTTTTATCGTCTCAGTTATTTGTCTGAACTGATTTGTCGTCCCTGAGATTAGTGAGATTCATCATGTTGCTGTTAGTGGCCGAGCAGTCCATCCCCACTCCTCAGTAACACCCACATATGAAGATATTCTGACTGGACAAACTCTTAGACATGCTGACATCATGTCGTGTTTTACGTATGTTATTTAGCATCTTTGTTACTCCCTCGGTGTTATTTTTAAACGTCCTATCAGAACATAAAACGCCCTCAATCATCACCATAACTTTGAATGTCACTCTTCTGCAGAGGAGTTATGAGCGGTGAAGGCAATGTAAGCGTCAAGGACGCTAAGGAAGCAGCGAGGGCAATAACCAGTTATGTACGTTCACAATGATGCAGCATGGACTTTATTTCTTGAATGGAATAATAAAAGCTTTTATCCCGGTCTGTTACTTTCTGTAACGTCCGGCTCTCTGGACACACACAGACGAGCAGCAGCACTCCTTTAAATATGCACAGCTCCACGTCTTGTTTACCAAACCTGAATGAATAAATGATGCAACCCAGGGAACAACATGATGCAACCAGAACGGCTCCTGCTGCTGTTCTGCAACATGCTGAGCCAGCCTCCACCCTGCAAACAAATACATATCAAGTTGTTTTTTCTTAAGTGTTTTATTTTTCTTCAAATTACTACACTTAAGGAGCCCCATGTGGCAGCAAGAGATAAAACTTAGCTTTGCTAAACTGAAAAACTCTCTATTCCTGAAGAACTGAATGGAAATGGCGAAAAAAGTTCTTTTGGTTTTGTCACTGCTTGGAGTTTTATGTTTTCATTTAAAGTTACTACGAGGAACTTTTATTTTCTGTTGATTCTGTTGGTCCCTGTGCACTAAAGTGGTAGTGTTGCACCAGACTCCCTTTAGAAAACCTCTCATTTTACTGCAGCATTGTCTGACAGTCTGCCCCTCTCAGTCCTGGTTCTGGTTCTCCCGTGCCTCCCTTCCCTCCACCGGGTCCAGCAATACGTCCTGGGTCTCCAGCAGCGTGGTGTCTGTGTTGACTCCAGAGAGGAGAAGCTCTGCTCCTGGAGGAGGAGGAGGAGGAGGAGGAGGAGGAGGAGGAGGAGGAGGAAACGCTGCTGCTGCCAGGAGCTGAGCTCTCCTCCTCCCTCCGGAGCTCCGACTGCAGGTCCAAGGCTGCAGGTGAAGCCGGATCTGGGTCTGTCCACGGTGGACCGGTCTCTGCTGGAGGATCTGGGTCTGTCCACGGTGGACCGGTCTCTGCTGGAGGATCTGGGTCTGTCCACGGTGGACCAGGTCTCTGCTGGAGGATCTGGGTCTGTCCACGGTGGACCGGTGTCTGCTGGAGGATCTGGGTCTGTCCGCGGTGGACCGGTCTCTGCTGGAGGATCTGGGTCTGTCCACGTGGACCAGGTCTCTGCTGAAGGGGGCGCTAGAGTCTGAGCTGAAGGAGGTTCTGCGTGTCGTAAATAGTTTTGTCGTATTTTGCTTGGAATCTGAACCGATAACGGGCATTAAGAAAAAACTATATTTATTCATGAAGGTCAGAGGCATCAGACTGGTTTTTCGTAACCAGTTAAAAGTTGCATGTTGTAAGTTAAAGTAAAGAAAAACAAACTTCTACCTCAGCTGACTCCACGTCACAAAGATTTAATGGCATATTTCTTTGGTTGAATTTATCACCTCTTGTGGCCGAAGTGTTTCCTTGAGAACCCTTTAAACAGCCTCTCGTCTGGACCTCTGAACACCTGCCGCAAGATAAAATGACATTTAATGACATGCTGCATGACACGAGGAAGACAGAGGTTATTAAAAGGAAAAGGGCAGAGAATGAGGAGGAGGTAAAGGGATGAATGGATAATAAAAGAATATCTGAGAAAAGGAGAAATGCATAAAGTTAAACAGACAAAGCAGATACAACGATTGAGAAGCATTGCGCTCATAAATGTTAACCGTGTTTTCCCCCAACTATTTATCGGTGGCTGTGCTGCTCTGGAGGCAGAATGAATTTAATGTGGTTGACTTAAACCTCTGTGGGCTCAGAAACGAGCTTTTTGTTCCTCCGCTCAGAGCAGAATGCAGTGAAACGGACAAAAGGCTTCGAGGAGAAACAAATATCTGAAATTGAAGACGTTGTCATGATTGTTAAAAAAAAGTGGAACTAAACAGTCTCGCCTGGGATCAGAGTCTTAGTGTCGTGTGACACTGTCGAGTGGAAACAAGTCATTTGATTTACTGGTTTCTGTTCATTTATCATCATAATTAGAAATATTTTTTGTTTCTACTTCCCCGTGTTCTTGGTGTCTGGGGGACTAACGGGGACACACATTGTTTGAATTGGTCCGGTATTGAGGGAGAACGCTGCTAAACAGGCTGCAGTGTAATCGCTCTGGGCGACTCCTCAACGTCAATGTTCGTCCACTACTAGTTTGTTTCTGCCTTTCTGTTATTCTAAATGTCTGACAACATTATGGAAAGAAACCTACATCTTCTTTTATCTGTTGCTTTCTGTTTGTTGTTGTCATGTGACTTGTCGCTGGAAGACGACGGTGGAAACGTGAGCAAGAGATGGAGAGAGGACAGAGTTTGTTGTATGTGAGAGATTTGAAATATCATGTCTGAATATTCAGCCAACGAGTCCTAACCGGGAGGCAACCTCCGGTTCTGAAGAGTGAAGCGGATGCTGAAGTGTCTTAAAGCTGCATTCTCTCTGCTGACCATCAGGGGGCGACTCCTCTGGTTGTATAGAAGTCTTATCAAAGTCCTTCCATCCTTCTTCTGAGATGTGCAAAGGTTTAGGTTTAGTAATAAAAACTGCTTTGTAAACATTATGAATCATCGTCAGGGAAGAAGAATATACTGGAGGATCAAATGGAGACAGATGGATTCATCGAGCTCCTCCATTAACGTTTAGTTAATTTTTAAGAGCTGCTGAAACCAAGACGGCTTCTATCAACCTGTCTCCTCCGTCGATGTTATCGCTCCGTTTACTGACGGAGCTGAGAGGACAACAACTGTGTGTGTGTTTCCTCTTCTACAACCTGCAACTGTTTTCATGCAAACAGTATATGCAGGTGTGTGTATGTGGATGAGATGTGTGTGTTTCAATGGTAGTAAAGGGTGTTTGCTGCCGTTTGTTTGCATCTGTGTGTGTTTCAAGGGTAGCGGGCCGTTGTTTAGAAGGTTTATGTGGCGGTGCTGGGCCTGCATATATATCTGCAGGAAATGAGGTCATTATGCCCCCCCCCCCCCCCCCCCCCCTGACTTCAGACACACACATAAACACTTCTCAGAGAGGCATGAGGTTGCATAATTAAACAATGACACCTCGGAACAGATGTTTGTAATTTATGTGGATAATCGTTAATCCCAAAACAAACACACACACACACACACACACACACACACACCAACCTGCATTCTGCACAATGTCAGTGTCTCTCCAAGCGTTTGACCCAATGAAGCTAATGTTGTCGCCTGGTGTTTCTTCTTCAGTCAGTGAGGACTGAACTGTGGATCGCGTTTCATTGCAATCAAAGAGCACATCTTAATAAATGCAACAAACAAAACTGTTTTCTCACCAACAAATCTCTAATTACAGGCCAGTTTGCACATGTATTACATATTAAAAAAACTATTTCTTTACGTTAAATCCAATGTCTGTCACGGTTTCCACATTTTGCTCCAGCTTCATCAAGAAAATAAATGAAACACGAGAAAGCTTTGTGTATTAGAAACGCTGTCGGAGGTGTGCTTTGGTGCTTTGGTGCACCTGTAAACCACATCCATAGTGATGTCACAGGTCCCCAGAGTACACCTGAGGAAACACTAACCTCTCAGAACACACTTATCGATTCATTGTCGATTATTTTGAAGGGTTCGTTCAAATTTACTAAAGTTTCGACGGAGTCTGGTGGCTTTGAAGAGAGCGTAGTGGTTTCTTTTCCCTGTTGCGAAGCATCGACTGTAAAGCTGTCGTTCGGCAAGGTCAACGAAAATATTCTAAATATAGCAAACACTTCAACTGATATTGATTTTTGTTTTGCAGGCCTTTCCTTTAAAATACATTTTACAGCAGCACGACGCTCATTGAATACATGACTGATATATTTGTTTGAGAGGACAAGACTATTTCAACTTCATTCCACATGAAGTATCTGAATACATTTCCAGTCCATGAGATTGTAACTATTGCAAGTTACAATTGTTCTTAATACAAAATATTTACCAACTGTAACAGCTTATGCCGAACATTTCATCTCATTCAGCATTTCTCAAGTCGACGGTCTGTGTGTTGGTTGAAAACACGGGATGACAATGTGGCAAACCACATGGAAATATGAGAGGAAACAGTCTTTCCCTTCCAGCCTCTGCACAGAAACATCATCACGCATCAATCACAACCCTGTTTTGGCCCACTTGCCTTTTATTGCCGTCTGTATTCCAGCAGGCTGAAGTGCTACTGGAAACCTCGACAATGCTCGCTCTTGTTGAAGTGGCCTTTTCCAACACAAGGCCTCTGTCGCCTCTGCTTTGGCTGGAATGACCCCCTCCCATCGCTGGAATTGGAGGGGGAGAAGGACAAAGACGGAGAGAGACAGTGGCAGAAGAAAAAAAGGATGATAGAGACGGGGTAGGAAGGAATCTGTGAAAAAGGAAAAGACCAAGGGTGGAAGGAGAGACAGATGGAGGCAGGATGCAGAGCGAGGATTGGCAAACGTGTGCAAAGGCAGTGCCAAGAAAGTGCAACTGTTCAGTCTAACTCAAGACTTCACTGGGCGATTTAAGCGATTAGCTCCTCTTTTTCTGTGAATGTGAAGTTCGGGGGAGCAGAGAATATGAAGGATGGGGAGAGATGAGGAAGAGGACAGAGGGAGGGGAAAGAAAAGAGTTATACAGTCTCCAGAGAAAGAGAAATGTCAGCACCTGCAGTTGGTTATTTCACCGTTGTGCCTTTAAGACATAAAGCCCAGCATGACTTATGAGTGACGGAGGTTAAAGAAGGATGGAGAAGGAGCAGAGAAAGAAGGACTCAGATCGATCAGCGCGGGTTGTGCGCCCGGTGGACCATTAAACTGGGTGTCAGAGACAGGGTTTCTGCCAGCCAAAGTTCCACGGCGTCCAAATTTACGGCGCGCCTCTCCCCGAAGCGTTCCCATAAAATACTGGGGATCCATTGTTGTACAGGCGGACCTTTGACTGAAGCAGCAGACCAGAGGTGATGGAGGATTACTGCAAAACTACAGTCAGAGGAGAGGAGAGAGTGGGAGGGTGAGACTCTACTTGGAGCAATGGTACATTGTTATTTTAATACACAACAGCAAGAGGAGAGCACATCATGTACGACAACCACAGACTGTAGAAGTGGACGTAGTCATCGTGACGTTTTGAAGCCTCAGGTTTGGCGAGTTTGCCATCGCCGTCTTGGATTACGGCTGTCGCCATGTTGTTTTTTCCGCAACCAATGAACAGAAGTGACCATATTTGGACAGCTGAACAATGCCGTAGAGACGCCGTGTACGACTGTGGCTAAGTGGAGAGCAGGGCCGTCCTTCAATCAGAGGATCGGTGGTTCGATCCCCGGCTCCGCTAGTCGCATGTCGATGTGTCCTTGAGCAAGACACTTAACCCCACAATTGCTCCCGTAGCTGTGCCTACAGTGTGATAGAATTTGAATTGTTAGTCGCTTTGGATAAAAGCGTCTGCTAAATGACTGTAATGTAATGTATACGTCTCTGGTAGAGACCTGTCAATCACTGTGTAGCCCCGCCCCTAAAGCATACCCTGCTTTATGGTCTGTTTGACTCTAAATGGACCATAATGTACTAAATGAACATCATGCTGTATTGAAGAAGACTTGAAACTAGAGATTGAGACCATAAACTCATGTTTACAATGTTTACTGAGGTAATAAATCAAGAGAGAAGTAGAGTCATTTTCTCATAGACTTCTATACAACCAGAGGAGTCGCCCCCTGGTGGACACTAGAGAGAATGCAGCTTTAACACACCTCCACCTTCACTCGGCAGAACCGGAGGTTGCCGACTGCCAAAAATGTAAAATGTGATGCCAAGCACAAGTCAAACTTTCTTTGTTTCATGCACCACTGTGCAACTGTGCAACGCTGTATCCAGTTATCTTTATGCATCTGTGGTATTTACAGTGAAGGCCATGTTGCAGTTCATTTTTTGTTTTCTGTCTCAAGTAAATTTTGCTGACTCACAGGTTTATTTAGAGGGCAAGTGTGCAGGATATGGCGCCATCTAGCGGTGAGGTTGCAGATTGCAACCAACTGAAACTTCTCCCTTCTGTAGTATGTAGATATAAACGGCTCATTCTTAGCTGAGGTGATTATACGCTACACACACTGGCCCTTTAAGGGCAGTATGATCATCTGACTCCTTTTTATTTATTCTTATTCATGAATGCCAAGAGTCTGATTCATACACAGATGGAGTCTGTACACAAACAAAGCTTTGACGTTGAATGATGGATGAAGGGTGCCACTCCGCAGACAGTAATGTAATGGCAAACTCCTCAATGCAAACGTGAACATAAATGAAACGCAGCCAACTGGACCATCAGCAAAAAGCTAATCCGGTCATTATTTCATACATTAATCCTCAGTCCCCTTAATGATGAACGTGAAATGCAAAATACACAGCTTTAAAACCATCCACAGTCTCTTCACGGTAATTTCCTTTGTCTTGTTTTTATATAATATAATAATGAATATTTAACTGTGAATCGACACCCTGACAGATATGCAGTAGGTTAGACAGAGAGAGTTATCAGCCGTACATTCAGTTCCATTATCGCCTGTCAAAAAGACCTTGTCCTTCAGATGAGATGTCATTCTGCTCGGCTGGAGTGAAAGCATGGGCACTCACACACACACACACACACACACACACACACACACAGTCAGTCCACAACTGTTATAGCTGCTGGTGTCGTCAGCAGAATGAAAGAGTCTTTTTTCTTCAATGTTCATCAAACTTGTGCTTTTCCTGTTGTGACACGCCAACATGTCTGCTGTGAAAAAGGTCTGTTGAGGTGGGACAACGTGCTTCATCAGTACACAGACGGTGGTGGTCTGTTGTGAACGTGCAGTCAAATCAACAGTGAACCCATTGATCCTTTCAGTTAAAAATGTTTTTACCTTCCAGGAAAATGTTATAGATTTTACACATCGCTGAGTCAATCTGAGTCAACGGTATCAACAAGTTACAGGAAGCTCACTATAGTCAGTTCTTGACATACCGGTTCTGGACATGTCGGTTCTGGATGTGTCAGTTTTAGACGTGTCAGTTTCAGACGTGTCGGTTCTGGATGTGTCGGTTGTGAACATATCAGTTCTGGACATATTGTTTTTGTACGTATCGGTTCTGGACGTGTCTGTTCTGGACGTGTCGGTTCTGGACGTGTCGGTTCTGGATGTGTCGGTTCTGGACATATCGGTTCTGGACATATCGGTTCTGTACGTGTCGGTTTTGTACGTGTCGGTTCTGGATGTGTCGGTTCTGGACGTGTCGGTTCTGGACGTGTCGGTTCTGGATGTATCGGTTCTGGACGTGTCGGTTCTGGATGTATCGGTTCTGGGTGTATCGGTTCTGGACGTGTCAGTTTTGTACGTGTCGGTTCTGGATGTATCGGTTCTGGACGTGTCGGTTCTGGACATATCGGTTCTGGGTGTATCGGTTCTGGACGTGTCAGTTTTGTACGTGTCGGTTCTGGATGTATCGGTTCTGGACGTGTCGGTTCTAGACGTGTCAGTTTTGTACGTGTCGTTTCTGGATGTATCGGTTCTGGACGTGTCGGTTCTGGACATATCGGTTCTGGGTGTATCGGTTCTGGACGTGTCAGTTTTGTACGTGTCGGTTCTGGATGTATCGGTTCTGGACGTGTCGGTTCTGGACATATCGGTTCTGGGTGTATCGGTTCTGGACGTGTCAGTTTTGTACGTGTCGGTTCTGGATGTATCGGTTCTGGACGTGACGGTTCTGGACGTGTCAGTCAGGGACGGCGTGTTAAGTTTCTGCTAGTTACATGAATACTCTTTTCAAAATAAACTTGCAACAAGTTGTTGTTTTTTAGGTTGCGGTCATAATAAGTACACGTTTTTTTTTTACTTGGCCAAATCAGCACTACTGTCACCAAAAGAACGAAGAAGGGATTGAGGTCGGAAAGAGCACGGCGAGCTGTTAGTGTCCTGTGTGACACCAGAAGTCTACGCTGATTTAAAGGAAATGTAACTTCCGTACTTAAGTTCTGTAGTCATAGTGACTCAAACCACAATCTTTTCCTCAAAGCTTACGAAGTCAATTCCTGTGAAGACGAGAGGTTTATTTGCACGCTACGAGAGGGAACCGACACACGTTGCTGGACTTGAGGAATGAGGAATATCTTTGTGTAAGATATCGTATGAAATGTTGTACGAGGATAAGTTGCAGCCAATGTAAGCAGCAAAATGTGAAAATTCAGTCCCAACCTCTCTAACCAGATGGTCGGACGTTGGACAGCCTCCCAGTTTAGTGTGTCAAAGTTCAATCAGATGGAAGTGAATGGTTCATCGGGTCAGTGCATCTCCAGACCTGGTCCGAAATCACTCACTACAAAGTGCGCTACAGAGTGTCTGACTGTGATGTGTGTGCCATGCACTTTGTTTACATTTGCGTTGGCTTTCATCTATGAATATATATTATGTTTGTGTGTGTGTGTGTGTGCAAGTCTTGATTTTCTTTTTGAACTTGTGTGTCTGAATATAAATGCTTCGTGTTCTCGTGTTGTGTGGGTTTGTTTCATTGATGTGTGTGTATGTGTAACCCATATATATTATATTATGTGCATCTTTACCTGTCTTTGAACCCAATGCTTGTGCATACAAGGGTCCTCGTGTGTGTGTGTGTGTGTGTGTGTGTGTGTGTGTGTGTGTGTGTCAATCAGAGGTAAGTAGGCCACCTGATCCCCAGCTGAATAATTGAAGTCCAGTCAGGAAGAGAGAGAGAGAACAAAGCTGACGATGGAGCGATGACGGCAGACAGAAAAAAAACAGAGCAGGTCGTCCTTTAATCACAAGGTCGGCGGTTCGATCCCCGGCTCACCCTGTCCACATGCCCTTGACCGAGAACTGACAAGTTGCTCCCGATGGGCAGCCCGGCGCCTTGCATGACCACCACAGTGTGAATGTGTGTGTGTGTGAATGAATAAGTGGTGAATAGTGAAGGGCTTTGTCTGGTAAAGTAGAAGTGCAGTCCATTTACTGCCTATATGTGCAGGAGAGAGAATAAGACATCAAAGGGTGTTCAATTTGATCAGAGAGATGGAAGAGAACAAATCACTTCAGGAGGAATAACAGCGTTAAAGGACGGACAAGAAGAAGAAGCGTTACAGGAGGTCTATTAACAGAAACAGATAAAGGGCTCGACTCGCCAGGCTGGTAACCACGCTTCAGCTTTAGGTTACTGAAACTAAAGAATACGGTTAATCACCTTGTATTTTGACTAAATAAGACACTATGCAGTTATACATCTGCTCAATAATGTAAATGTGACATAAAAGCTGTATTTTAGTAACTTTGTAGTTTGTGTTTAATCTGATACTTTACTGAATTTCAACCCTAAGTATCTTTTAGGTAATATCTCCGCCATCAACTGCTGGTACACGACATCACAGTAATGCTGCTGACACTCACAGATCCTTCAAAAAACTAATCCAGCAATCGAATGGCTGCTTGTTCATCCGTTCTCTTCCTTTCAAATTTTGGTTTTCAGCCCATCTTGAGAGAATGCGTTCGTCTGGTTGCGGTTAAAAATCCATTTATTTCGTGATGCACCTGTTGCTGTTTTGCTGTTTTATATGTTAAGAAGTAGTTACCACTGATGGCACCAAAGTCGAAGAACTGGTTGCGATGTATCTCAGAATGGTTGCCGACGGCAAGTAGTAGCATGTTGTTTCAACGTAGTGTAGAGAGGTGTGAAGTCTTTAATGAGGTATCAGACATTAGTTTTGTTGCTACCATTAAAAGACACATTAAACACAGAAGTGATGAAGGCACGGAAACAAAACACATTGCGTCATAAAATGGAGGATTTCCCAAATGTATCCCTGTTTTCTGTCTTTATATTCTCCTCTTCTGTCTCTTCTATGATCTCACTTTCTCTTCTTTAACCTAAAATAAAATCCACCTTCCAACCAGGGCAGGACTTCCCCCAGGGGCCACGAGGGCCACGGCAGCCGTTGGCCCTTCAGGTTGGCCTTGTGCCCCTCAACAAATGACGGGCCCTGGGGCCAAGGTGGCCTTGATCTTTTCTTTTCTCATAATAACAATGTGATCCTGTCACTGTTGGAGTAACAGACGGGAGCAAAGTAATGTGCTGCTGTGAACGTATTTCAGACAGTTTGAGAGAACGCTATATTTAGAACATTTTTAATAGCATAAATATACAACAACCAGACTTTCAAGCGTACCGGCATCGTGGAACGAGCGTAACATCTTTGTGTCTTTGGTTTCACAAAGCCAAGCAGTTTTAATTATTATTAGAAGTATTAATAGTGAGTGTGAGAGACCGCTGATTGAGAAACAACAGTACTTTTCTCTACATCTAAAGAGAAAGACGCCCGACAGGTAGCCCGTCCAATCAATGCCATCGGGCCGAATGACATGATTGGACGGGCTGAACAGTCCTGCGACAGCCACCGGATTCTTTTTTTCTTCTTTAATTTGTCAGAGCGTTTGATTCATTGGTTGCCGTCAGGTTGTAGTGAGACTTTCAACAAAGAAAACCTCCCGCTCGTTCACTTGCTGCAAAAATGTCCACATTAAAAAGTATCTGTGGTTTTGCAGAATCTTACAAAGCCGACTGGGCCGATGCCTCAATCTTTAACAAAGCCTTAGGGAAGCACTTTGGTCATGGGAGGGTTTTTTTGGGGTGGGGGGGGCAGACTAATCCCTGGTGAATCTGCTGATCAGGAGACGGACTGGACTTTCTGCAGACCCAAGCTGTCTGCTCACCTCTTATTTCATTTGTCTCATCTTCACCAATTTGCTCCTCTCCTTCAATACTCTTTTTGTTCTTGGCCCAGATACAGCTCCTCTCCTCTCCTCTCCTCCTCTACGTTTCATTTCCCTTCCCCTCTCTCTCTCTCTCTCTCTCTCTCTCTCTCTCTCTCTCTCTCTCTCTCTCTCTCTCTCTCTCTCTCTCTCCACCTCGTCTGGCCTGCAGGGTTTCTTCCCAGCTCCTTTGTACTGTCCACTTTCCATCCAGAAGAGGACCTTATTTGTCCTCTTCACTTTGCATGTCCTTGTCTCCTCACCATACCTCCTTTCACATCCTTGTCATCTCATGCTCCCTCCTCTTCTTTATCTCTCCTGCACACTTCCATGGGCTCATCTAACATCTCCATCTTCTGTTCTCCCTCTCACATCTTCTCCTCCGCCTCCCTCCTCCCCTTCTTTTGTTTCGTCTTCTTTCTTTTGTTCGTGTTCCCTTTCCCCTCCTCGTCCTGCCTTCTTTCCCTTACTTTCATTCCCTTCTCACTCATATTTCTTTCCCCTTTTGATGTTTCTTTGTCTCCCATTTTTTCAAAAATCCTTGAATTCTTCTCATTTTCAGCCTCGTCTTTTCTTTTCCGTCTGTTTTTATGGACGACTTTCCCCTCTTGCTGCTCTCTCTCTCTTGCGCGTCCTCCCTCTCTCTTATCCATACATGTAGGCTTTAGCTTCCTCTAATCTCTTTAATTCACCGCCTCCCTTCCTCTGACAACCTCCCTCTCTCCGATGCGTTTCCTTGAAGTACTTTGTTCTCTAACACCTCTCTCGTTCCTTCCCCTCTCTGACTTTCTCCATACCTCGCCTCATCTTTTCCTTTACGGCGTCCTGCGAGACTGCCACTCGACCCAGAAGAAACCAGAGTGCTGAGACCCGAGCATGTGAATGTTAACTAGTGTTTCTACTTAACGACGGGTAAAGTTCCTTTTACACACACACAGAACTGAAGTTTTTGCTGACTAAGAAAGACAGAGAAGTTGCTGCCAGGCCGACGCTCTCTCTCCTGAGGATTACAAGCCGGCTGAGAATGAGACTAAGAGCACGGCTGAGTCAAGAATAAGAATAAGAGAATAATTGGGTTGGATCCGTGGATGTTGTGTTTACCGTTGAAACACTTTCTAAATTTGTCTGCGCGGCTAATTGAGCCGACTCTGACACATTGAGCCTCATCAGGTTCCCTTGCGTTCAAATATCACCCCAGAAGCACTGTTACACTCTAACCTCACACCACCCTGTGTAGAGCCACGTGTGGAGTTATAATATCATGTTCTTTTGAGACTATGGTTGGAAGTACGTGATGGCCATTCGCATGCTCACCGATGTCTCTTAGGTTGTTGCAGCAATTTTTGTGTTGATACCATTTGTGACAGCAAACAACTATTGTCTATGTAAAGATGGCCGCCGTCTCCGCACTGCGCTCATACGGCGGTTACAGCCGATAATGCCGTGGCACCCAGTTAATCACTGTTACCTCTCAGCACTGTTGAGCAGTTGTGTAAACTGCTCAGAAACCTCTTTATTGTCAATATGCAGAGAAAAGCCAAACATCCTCTGAATGCCCGTGGTCTCTAGTTTGTGGTTGCACCGTCTCGCGAGGCTGTAGTTACCCGAGAGGTCACGACAGGTTGAACTATGCCTCACACCGTTTTTCCTTTTTATAAATACAGTCCTCACCTCTGGCATCTCCTTAAGTGTTTTAATGTTGTAATTGCTCAACAATCTTCACCTTATCCCTTCCCAAAAATACAGTAGATCTCCAAATCTCCATTCATTTCTGAGATAATCAAAAGCATCCATTAATTCATTCACATACTTTATAATAAGAGTTGTGATTTTAAAGGTGCTAAATAAGAAATGCATAATGTATCTATTGCAGCTAACAGCGCTAACAGTGTTAACAGTGCTGACAGTGTTGACCTGAGGATGGGTTCTACGTTTGCCTCGGTATTATCAGCTGTAACCGCCGTATGAGCGCAGTACAGAGACGGCGGCCATCTTTACATAGACAGTAGTTGTTTGCTGCCTTCTAAATGCTCTGAATAACATATCAAGAATATGTACCAATAATCATGCCATTGTGATTGACGGGCTTAAGCACTTGTCACTTGCCAACCCTCCAGAATTTTCCAGGAAACTCCTGTTTTTCGTTTCCTCCCAGGGTCCCAATTCTCCCTTATTTCACCAGTTTCTGCTCCTGTACAGCGTGTAAAAGGCACCAGAATGCAGGAAACAAAGTCTCTAAATCTTCCTGGGGGACGTCCCCCCCAGACCCCCGGCTTTGGTTTCTAAATTCCTCTGGAGGTTGGTGAGTATGACCGGGCTGGCATCTCAATCAGCCCTTGACTGGCTTCCCCTTTGTTCGTCCAATAATAGATGACAGTCTTCATCAGGAGTATTTTGTGCTTGTGCCCTGTTCGCTCACATCTTTAGCCTTTTTTTTTTATTCATTTTGCATATGCTTCCCCTTTTTATTATTTGCATTTTTTCTGTCTTGGCATTGTCATTTGGACAAAATGATTATCACAAAATCCAACAATCAGCATAAGGTCATTATAAAACAATGAGTTATTCCAATAACTCAACTTTCTGTCGCTGATCATTTGCAGACAGCTTCAGTCAGAGTGTTTCGGTTGCTAATGTAAAGGTGCTAATGTGAAGCCACTACAGCTAAATTCAAAATGCAGCAGTGACACTCTGCCCAAAGACCCCATGCAGGGCTCATATTACCTCATTATTGGCTTCGCTGCACTGGTAGCCTTTAAGTCCCAGATTAATTTAAAGATCACCTCCTGCATACGGCCAAGAACACGACGGCTCCTTCATATCGGATATTAGATTTTTTTTCTTCTTTTATTTCATACACTGCATAAAATAGCCAGGTCACTTAAAGGTCTGCTGCCGGGGGGATCTTGGTGAAGAGGGAGCATTGTATTTACTGTGGTGGCTCTTTCTCTCGACATCTCAAAACACTTCTGACACATCATGCCAGGGAACATTCAGCTTCCAGTTCTAGTCTTTGAAAGCACCTCGTGGTGTCAATTCAAGTCAATTTTATTCATGCAGTTCAATATCATGAATCACAAATCGGCCTCAGTCTGTACAGCGTACGGCGCCCTCTGTCCTCAGACCCTCGATTCAGATAAATAATGTCAAAGCCCGGCTCAAGGGAAGGGCACAGAGGAGAGGACAACGCATGACTTCTAAGTAAAGATTTATTTCACAAACTATAGCTAAAACAACAGCAATATAAAGAATGTGAATGAATAACAATAGTGGTGGTTTGGGTTTTGAATGAATGAAATAAACACCAGAAGCAACCTCACCAAAACAACAAACCGTAGCCCAGCAAGAGAGAGAGAGAGACACTGACTGAAGCCACCAGCACAGGTGATGATTACTGACACACTTCCCTCTTAAAAGGGGCAGTCAGACAGATCAAGAGGGGCTGTCACACCATCCTCCATAAGAACAGAAGTCCACCATGTACGTAGCTTGAAAACATTACATTTTATCAAAGTCATGGAGAATGCATAATTATCCTTTTTTACTATGAACTTCCCTACCGTTCCCAAATCTGGTGCCAGACACAGAGGCTCTGAACTTTCTTTTGGTCATATCTAACGTTGGTGATCCAGCAGTTTAAACTGATGGTGCCATTGCATCTAGTGCAGCCATTCTGGATTAGAGGCATTTAATTGTAAATGTCCCTTCCATTATCTAAGCAGGGTATTCCAGACGTCCCCCTGGGCCTCTTACTAGTTGGACGTGCCCCTAAAAGCCTCTAAAGCTCATTTCGGCCCCTTGTATCCGCAATCTCATTCTCTCGGTCACGATCCGAAGCTCATGACCATTGGTGAGGGTCTGAACGTAGACGGACCGGTAAATTGAGAGTTTTGCCTTCTGGATCAGCAGCCTTTTCCAAAACAACAGTTTTGGAAAAGGCTGCATCGCTGCTGACGCCGCACCAAACGGCCTGTGCCTCTCGTTCTACCCTGAGATAATTAAACTCCCTCGCTTGGGGCATTGACTCCCCTACTGACTGGTACTAAAGGTCAAGGTCTGATTGGGGCCAACAGAACCACATCATCTGCAAAGAGCAGAGACGTAATTCCGAGGTCTCCAAACCGGACACACTATCGTTACTCCTCTTTGACTTAGTGAATTACATGTTCAGTCACTTTAATATCTTTTTATCCTGGGCGTACTTTACAGTTAAAAAGACATAGTGATAGCCTTAGTCTATGATGTACCTCGGGACACTCGCCACCCACAGTACAAGGCAAAGTCACGTTCATTGTGCCTTGCATTTTGTAAGATGGAATCCCCCATTAAAATGCCTTTTTACATCTAGTAATGCGCCGTGCACATCTGGATCCATTTAGTTGTTTTGTCACATTTTTCTTCTCTCTCTCTCTCTCTCTCTCTCTCTCTTGTCAGAGCTGTTTGAATGAAGTCTGATTGCATAAAATCTTTCAGCCATCTCAAATATCAATGGAAAAAAATGGTTTTGGCACTCGTCAAAAAAAGCAAGAGTTTCCTTTTAGCACCTCATTATTCTAAATCAGCGTTCAACAATAAAGTGCTGAGAAATCCATCACTGAAGGAGGAAGAAAATCATTTCTCCTCTCGCGGTCGCCTCAATAGAGTAGAATGCCACGCTGCCGCAAGATTTAGAATTTTAAGTGAGGAGCACGATGGCAGTGGAATAATCTTTCCATCACGAGTAATCACTATCACTAATTGCTCTCTCAAACTACAAGTGCAATCTACAAACTGAAACTCAACAGGTCCAGTCATCGTCTCACTGAGGACTGCTGGGAGTCATCCTGAGAAAAAGGAGGAAATCACAAACTGAATTACAAACGAGGTGAAGCGGGTTATTCAGTAAAACTTTCCCGCTGCATTGGAAATTAACGAAGCATAAGCGCTTATGAGTATTCGAAGGGTGGATTATTCCTTCAAGTGTCCCGGCAACGTGACTGGCCCTGAATATTAGGCTTCTTGGAATCGACACATCCATTCAAATGTGCTGCGACTGGCTCTGTATTCTAGTCCTTAAACGCTCATCCAAAGAGTCCCATTATCCTCGACAGCCTCGTTTGAGCTTTTTACGATCAACATGTTGCACAGAATTATTAAAATAATAGATTCCCATCCCGATGTCCAGATTAGAGGCGGGACAGGAGATTACATTGTGTGGAGCTTCAGTCCGTCCTCTGATGTCGACTGATTTGGGAACATGAGCCAAATCTCTTGCCGTATAATTGCTCGACTTGCTCGCGACGAGACGGAGCGGAGGGCGGCTTGACGCGCTGAGAAAAAATTTCATTCTGCTCCAAAAATAAAAACAAAATTAATTTAAATTATCTTAACTTGTCAAAAAAAATAAAAATCCCCTTGATTTGAACTCCCTCGCAATTTCATCCTGCATTTTGTTCTAAGTATGATTGTCACATAATAAGACTGTTTGGGCAATTACTGCAGCTTTCATTGGGGAATTACTTTTGCACTTCATTAAAATGAAGCAAAGAATATAATTGCGTCCCCCCCCCCCCCCCCCTACCCCCCCCCCCCCCTTTCTCCTCAATGGTCCCTTTGCTTCCATCGCTCTCCGTTTCTTTTTTTCTCCAAGAATCTGTCTCCCGCATACATATATTTTGCGCAGATTCGTGCACACACACACACACACACACACACACACACACACACACACACACACACATGGTAGTTTATTTGAAATTTGCAAATAGCTCAGAAGAGTAAGCCTCTTGCATCTCTGGGGAGATGAGACTTGGATTCAAGGTTTATCACTTTGAAAAACAATATACTTATTATGGCATTTTGCCTGCGAGGGGAAATCGCTTCCTCTTCCTCCTCCTCCTCCTCTTCCTCCCCACTCACTCACTTTTCTCCAATCCCTCCTTTCGGCAGATGATTTAAGGGCTTGTTTAACAGTCAGAAGCATCTTTGCTTTGCAGAGAACATGCTGTGTGTGTGTGTGCATAGGGGTGTGTGCGTGCAAGGATTTGTTTATGGCAGTGTGTGTGTGTGTGTGTGTGTGTGTGTGTGTGTGTGTGTGTGTGTGTGTGTGTGTATTGATGCACAGAAGAAAAGATTATGTACGTCTGTGTTTTGCTGCCGCGTTAAATACATCTGTCTCACTCTGTGCCTCTGCAAGTGTTTCTCCTGGATGGTGCGTGATGGGTTCGTACACGTATCTCTGCCGACATGAGCAAAATGCTCACCGAGGATGTAACCTTTGCTTGCTACTGTTTTGTTCTTCTCTGCTGAGGGAAGCTGTTTCACTTTATTTGCATTACAGCGGAGATGAAAAATAGTTCACCGACAGCCTGCCGACTCAACATGACTAGTAAACACATTTAAAGACCAACCTTCTGCAGAAATCCTCCACATCGTGCAAAATCAAATCTTGGCTCTTTTTACATTTTTCATCTATTCTGACCTTAAATGTTTTTTATTTATTTATTTCCCCAAAAATGTTTTCATAAAAGTTTATGTTTCTAGGTTACATTTTTAACGTCGTTCCTCCCCTGACCTTGAGCTTTGTTCCGGTTCTCGTAGAGCTCGTAGCAACATATTCAACACATGAACTGTAGGGAATCCGATTTATTCAGATACCTCCTTCCATTTATAAATGTTCCTGTCCTAACAAAAGGTCAGTGTGAGGCGACGTGTTGTTTTCGTAGACCAATCTTCTGCAGCAGTCGACAGGTCATCGCTGTCTTTTCATAAATGTACAGAAAACTTAATGATTGATTTGTTCAGATATTTTCTTGTGTTTCAAAATCTCTGGCTTAAGAAATTCGAAACTTAACTTCTTCTTGACGCTCAGACGAGGAAATAAATGCTCATTTACTTCTGTAAACAGTAACACTGTAACAGTCAATACTTCAACCCTGATAACTGGAATCCAGTTATGTGATAATGTGTCATAATAACATCATATCGTCATCAGTTTTAAGCACATCCAAGTTTGTACAATTAACCCCTTCTTAAGTCCCGCCTCTTTTTGCTCTGTTCTCCAATAAGAGTTGAGCAGAAATTAAAGGCGGAACCTCGTTCATTTTCACCTTTCCTGTTCTACGTAGATAAACTGTACGTCTGTTCAGAGGTGACGTTACTATGTGAGTCACATTACAATGAATACAGTCACAGTTCAACGTGTCCTCGTACAACCTACGAAGAGTTACTCCTCGTTTTTTGTGTTTTGTGTCTTTCTTCACAGAAAACTCAGTTTGGTTTATGCCACAAAACTACTCTTTAGGTTTAGGCATATTTTGTTGTTTGTGTTAAAATAACCACGGAAGTGCCGCAAGTAATTACGTTGACTTCTCGTTTGTTTCTACATATTCCCCTTCCTGTATGTGATCTAGCGGTCTTTATACTTCCTCGTTCATGATTGCGTGGATAACATACAGAAAAATGTTGTGGGATATCTACGAATTACGGCGAGTTATTTTTTGTAGGTTTTGCTACGAATGCTGGATGAAACCAGCCTGCACAGTTACTACGAGGAATTTAAATGTTGTGTTGATTGAAGCTGTATCTAATCACACTGCGGTTACCCGCTAAACAGAACCGGCGTCTCCATGATTGTTTGACCTAGCACCAGTAACTGAAGGGGGACGGGACACAGGATCGGTCAATGTCAAAAACCTGGACTGGTCCCTGACAGGTTCCAGAGAAGAAGAATCCTGAGGTGTTTTCAGAATCGACACGTCTTCTATGTGTTTCCCGTCCCCTCTCTCGGACTGACCTCGTCTGAGCAGCGTCCTGGATGTGCTGATGATCAAACATGCTTGATGTTTCCACAGAAGAATCCGTCTTCTAGTGTGCTTCTGTGTGTTCTTTATCCTCCTTCAAGTGTGTTATATAATGACGTCAAAGACACAAACTGCATTGAATTGCTAGAAGTCGTCTAGTGGCCCTTTGTCCTCACTAAGGCTCCATTTACACTTGTCATTTCAAGTGTCTCGTATCCAGAGAAAATCCAGATGGCATTTAATACACTTTCATTTACACTTGATGCCACATATATGTGCAGTCTTTCTATGTCGTCTCCATGTAAATCAGGGTTACGGCTCTACGGTCATGAGGGTGGTGGATGGTGACGCTGCTGAAGCTGTTTGGTAAGTGACCAAAAAAAGTCCACAAGAAGAGGATGCCCGATTATTTCTACAACCTTTGACGATCGAACATTCACACCCACTTTACTTCGTGATTGGTCGGCAGCGAGGAGATGACAAAGGAGCCACTTCTCTCTCTTTTTCATTCTACACTCAGCTTCACTATGAATGCATCTCCACATTGATACAATATCAAGTCTCCCCCGTCCTCCCACCTTCTAGTGAACTGTAGTGACGTGGTTGCTCTCGGGGACATGTACATATACAGTGGGTACGGAAAGTATTCAGACCCCTTTCAATTTTTCACTCTTTGTTTCATTACAGCCATTTGCTAAAATCAAAAAAGTTCATTTTATTTCTCATTAATGTACACTCAGCACCCCATCTTGACAGAAAAAAACAGAAATGTAGAAATTTTTGCAAATTTATTAAAAAAGAAAAACTGAAATATCACATGGTCAATCCACCAATCCTCAATGAAACAATCAACAACAGCCTCAAATAAAAGACCCAATACACATTTAGTCAAAAACTAACATTCCCATCAGCCATCCAAAAGTGATGAAACACACGTAGATGTTACTTTCAGTTTTTGGTGTTTTGAAACATTTAAGATTGTTTGGTTTTTTTGTTCTTTGCTTTCAAGTTTATGTTGTCGAAACTTTTAATATCTAGAGTAATTTCACTTATTTTCGGATCTTTATATTTGTTTTATGAAGAGAGAAAGATTCTGTTATCAAAACACTAAAATTACATTTAGTCTGAGACGTCCACCTTAAAACAGAGATGTCCACCTTAAAACAGAGACGTCCACCTTAAATCAGAGACGTCCACCTTAAAACAGAGACGTCCACCTTAAAACAGAGACGTCCACCTTAAAAAAAACGATCTCGAAGAACTCTCTCCTATAAAACGCTAATCAAACTAATATCGCTCCTTCATCAATGGGATGAGGAAAGGAGCTGACATTTTTTCCAGAGCAGGCTCAAGCTTATGGATGTGTTGCTATGGTGGTTTTGCCAAACTTGCTTCGTGGAACCGAAAAGCCTGACTGGTGTAATCTTATCCTCAAAAGTATCCGGCGAACTCAGTTAGCGACGTACGAGGGATAGGGCTCAGGAGGACAGGTGCAGCTTTAAGGCTTTAAAACATAAACATCATGAATATATTGATGATCTTCATCTCTAACTGCTCTGTTCCACTGTCACACAGACCTTCATTGGTAATATATTCAGTTTATAATCAGTGATAATGAATGGAAACATCCTCTCAGTGAAAGTGTGTGTGAAGGTGTGTATGTGTGTGTTAGTATCAAGATCAGAGAACGACAGCTTTCCTCTGTTCCAGTCCAGATTCACTCTGATCCTCTGGAGCTTCTTCTGCACTACGAGAACAGTAAATGGACCTGGTAGTGACCGTGCTACGTATTTACCTTCATAGAACAATATTGTCCATAATCCAGACAGTATTAGTCCCTTCCTCTGGACAGACTCTGCTAACACACCCAGACACCAGACTGTATCGTCTCCAACCTCGACATCCCAGCTGTGAGTCCCTGAGTTAAATCCCTCAGAGCCCAGAACAGAGCAGCATTTATCAAACCTCTCTGGATTATCAGGAAGCTGCTGTTTCTCTCCTCCTCTCACACTGGTCAGATCTTCAGACAGGATGAGTATTGGATGAGCAGTGTTTGGGTCCAGAATCACAGGAGTGTAGGAGACCATGTTCTTCATCTTGTTCCAGATGTTGAAGGTCAGGTTGCCCAGGTGTTTGGCCTCGTCTATCAGAGCTCCTGAGAGCAGCTGTGGATCCTCCAGCAGGGGGCGCTGCTGGACTCTTTCCACTGCAGCCTTGTAGTTGTTCAGGAATGAGACGTCTTCAGCTCTCAGCTCGTCCTCTGTGGCTCTGACTGTGTCTGAAAGAGCTGCTATCTCTCTGCTCAGAGCCTCCATCTTCTCCTTCATCATCTGACTCTTCTGCTCCTCTTCCTCCCTCAGTGCAGCCATCCTGGCCTCCTCTTCCTCCTCTAGAAACTGGTGAAGCTTCTTAAACTGTTCCTTAATCTTCCTCTCTGTGCGTCGGGCCTGGACCTTCATGTGTTCTGCTGTTTGATCAGACTTCACTTTAACTTCTTCATAAACCTTTAACTTCTTCTTTAAGGGCTCCAGAGTTTCCTGAAGGTTCTTCTTGTGTTGTCGAGCAGCTTCATCGATGGGTCTGAATCTGTGGTCGCTGTGTTTCTCTGAATCTCTGCAGACGAGACACACTGGCTGCTGATGGTCCAGACAGAAGAGTTTGAGTTTCTCAGAGTGCAGACTGCAGAGAGTCTCTGAAGCTCTCTGATCTCTCTCCAGTAAGAAGGACTCACACAGGTTCTTTAACACCAGGTTAACAGGTGGATGATCCCTTGAAGATCTACTCTTACAAACTGGACACTCCTGAGTTGGTTTCTCTCTCCACCAGCTCTTCAGACAGTCTTTACAGAAGCTGTGGCTACATGACAGAACAACAGGATCTCTAAAGACTTCATGACAGACCGGACAGCAGAGATCCTCCTCTGATCTGGAAGACATTTAGTCTCTGAGTGAAGCTGAAAACACAGAAAGTACATCAGTCATGGCTCCCCTCCATCCTCTACTAACTTCACTGTTTGTAGTCAAACTCACATTCAGTGTGTGGAGCGTCAGCAGGTTGAAGCAGCAGTGTTGTAGTTTTCCTCTTTTCTCTCCTGTAGCTGAACTCACTCAGAGGAAGTTGTTAGTTTGGTCTGAAGGTGAATCTGATCGTCTCTCTCTCAGTCTGTGTGTCTCTTTAGTGAGGAAGAATCACAAACTGTTTCCTGGTTTGTCTCAGGTGAGTCAGGTGATGGGTGGAGCTTCGTCACACCTCCTCTGATGAATGTTGTTGCTTCACATGTAACACTGAGGTGTGTCTCAGTCCACAGTAATGACTCATTGATACAAGTTTTATTGGAGCTCAGTTGTGTTTCATGACGTACTGTAATTATCTACATGTGTTATATTCCCAACAGATCCCCTTAAGGCTGTAACACACTGTTTCTTTAATTGTAATATTTTGGTCCAAAAAATATTATTCAGCGACTGTTGTATTTAGCTCCACCCTCTCTTGTCTCTTCTGGTTGCAAAAAAACAAGATGGCGACGGACAAAATGTCGAACTTGAGGCCTCAGAACGGTGGTCCACAAAGCAATGAGTGACGTCACAGTGATTATTGTCCATTTATATACAGTCTCTGATATGAAGTCAGAATTATGTAGCTTTGATGAGAGCTCGTGATTTGTCACAGATTGGAGTTTTAGTGACACAAATGACACAATGCAAGTGAAAAACACACAATTAATAAGGATAAAAATCAATCCACCAATCCTCAACGAAACAATCAACAACAGCCTCAAATAAAAGACCCAATAAACATTCAGTCAAAAACTAACTTTACCATCAGCCATCCAAAAGTGATGAAACACACGTAGATGTTACTTTCAGGTTTTGAAACGTTTAAGATTGTTGTTTTTAACCCTGAAATGTAGAAAACAGAGAAGCGATATCTCAATTGAACCTCAAGGATACAACTGGTAATATTGGCGTGTATATATATTGCAGTAGCAGCCACACTGTCAGAATGTCTTGCGAAAGTTTTATTTACTTTTTGTCTTCTTTACTTTCAAGTTTATGTTGTAAACCTTTTAATATCTAGAGTCATTTCACTTATTTTCTGATCTTTATATTTGTTTTATGAAGAGAGAAAGAGAAAGATTCATTTATCAAATCACTAAACTTACATTTAGTCTGAGACGTCCACCTTAACACAAACGTCCACCTTAAAACAGAGACGTCCACCTTAAAACAGAGACGTCCACCTTAAAACAGAGACGTCCACCTTAAAACAGAGACGTCCACCTTAAAACAGACGTCCACCTTAACACAGAGACATCCACCTTAAAACAGAGACGTCCACCTTAAAACAGACGTCCACCTTAACACAGAGACATCCACCTTAAAACAGAGATGTCCACCTTAAAACAGAGACGTCCACCTTAAAACAGAGACGTCCACCTTAAAACAGACGTCCACCTTAACACAGAGACGTCCAACTTAAAACAGAGACGTCCAACTTAAAACAGAGACGTCCACCTTAAAACAGACATCCACCTTAACACAGAGACGTCCAACTTAAAACAGAGACGTCCAACTTAAAACAGAGACGTCCACCTTAAAACAGACGTCCACCTTAACACAGAGACGTCCACCTTAAAACAGAGACGTCCACCTTAAAACAGAGACGTCCACCTTAAAACAGACGTCCACCTTAACACAGAGACGTCCACCTTAAAACAGAGACGTCCACCTTAAAACAGAGACGTCCACCTTAAAACAGAGACGTCTACCTTAAAACAGAGACGTCCACCTTAAAACAGAGACGTCCACCTTAAAACAGAGACGTCCACCTTAAAACAGAGATGTCTACCTTAAAACAGAGATGTCCACCTTAAAACAGAGACGTCCACCTTAAAACAGAGACGTCCACCTTAAAACAGAGACGTCCACCTTAAAACAGACGTCCACCTTAACACAGAGACGTCCAACTTAAAACAGAGACGTCCAACTTAAAACAGAGATGTCCACCTTAAAACAGACGTCCACCTTAACACAGAGATGTCCACCTTAAAACAGAGACGTACACCTTAAAACAAAGAAGTCCACCTTAAAACAGAGACGTCCACCTTAAATCAGAGATGTCCACCTTAAAACAGATATGTCCACCTTAAATCAGATATGTCCACATTAAAACGGAGATGTCCACCTTAACACAGAGATGTCCACCTTAAAACAGAGACGTACACCTTAAAACAAAGAAGTCCACCTTAAAACAGAGACGTCCACCTTAAATCAGAGATGTCCACCTTAAAACAGATATGTCCACCTTAAATCAGATATGTCCACATTAAAACGGAGATGTCCACCTTAACACAGAGATGTCCACCTTAAAACGGAGAAGTCTACCTTAAAACAGAGACTTTCACCTTAAATCAGAGACGTCCACCTTAAAACAGAGACGTCCACCTTAAAACAGAGACGTCCACCTTAAAACAGAGACGTCCACCTTAAAACAGAGACGTCCACCTTAAAACAGAAACGTCCACCTTAAAACAGAGACGTCCACCTTAAAACAGAAACGTCCACCTTAAAACAGAAACGTCCACCTTAAAACAGAGACGTCCACCTTAAAACAGAAACGTCCACCTTAAATCAGAGATGTCCACCTTAAAACAGATATGTCCACCTTAAATCAGAAACGTCGACCTTAAAACAGACGTCCACCTTAAATCCAACGTCTTCTCTGAACAGCAGACTTCAACTGATGGAAAGTGAATAAGAACAGAATCATCTCGTCTTCATTACATCAAATAGAAACGTCTTCATATATTTTGAATGATTTCATATTTATATGTTGTGTAAATTGTGAACATCTCATGTAATTAAACCTTGATTTTAAAGTTTAGAAACATTATAATCTGATCTAGAACATGAAATAAAGTGTGTTAGATCTGAACAATGATTGAAGCTCAAACATTCAGTTAATGATGAATTGATTCTTTATTCTTCATTTGGATCCATCAGCTTCCACAAAGTGGTCGCTGGTCTTCATGACTCCACACACACAAGTCAGAACAATCAAAGAAACTCAAGTTTAAAATGACACAGTATCGATAACAAGAACTAGAATGACCGACTCACGGCCGTATCCCTCCACCAACCGGTCAAGTTACAGTTTACAAACACGTCTGTTCAAAACGTCATCACTTCATCATTTGTGTGAAACTATAATGAATAATCAGCAGATGAATTCGTGACTTGTTTTGTGAAGTCAAAGTGACTTTTGACTTCACATTATAATCAGTTCATCCTTGAGTCCAAGTGGATGTTTGTGTCAAAGCTGAAGAAGTTCCCTCCAGACGTTCCTGATACATCACATTGATGAGAATGGAGCGGACGAACATCATGAAACAAGAGAACAACATGAAGCCTCTGGTCTCGGCTGTCGAGGACGAGAACGGCTAAACAAAGCACAACATGAGGAACTAAGTGATATATTTTATATATGAAAAGGTAGAGGATAGAAACAAACAGCTGATTGTCAAACTAAATAACAACAAAGAGAATGAAAACAATAATAAAACAATAACTGAAATAATAAAGATATATTTAGAAGAATGAGACATCAGGAGGACAGGTGCAGCTTTAAGGCTTTAAAACATAAACATCATGAATATATTGATGATCTTTATCTCTAACTGCTCTGTTCCACTGTCACACAGACCTTCACTGGTAATATCTTCACTTTATCAACAGTGAGAATGAATGGAAACATCCTCTCAGTGAAAGTGTGTGTGAAGGTGTGTATGTGTGTGTTAGTATCAGGATCAGAGAACGACAGCTTTCCTCTGTTCCAGTCCAGATTCACTCTGATCCTCTGGAGCTTCTTCTGCACTAAGAGATCAGAGGATGGAGCTGATGGTGAACATGCTGAGTATTTATCTTTATTGAACCATATTATCCATAATCCAGACCGTATGACTCCCTTCCTCTGGTCAGACTCTGCTGACACACCCAGTTCCCAGATTGTACTGTTTCCTACCTCGACATCCCAGCTGTGAGTCCCTGAGTTAAATCCCTCAGAGCCCAGAACAGAGCAGTATTTATCAAACCTCTCTGGATTATCAGGAAGCTTCTGTTTCTCTCCTAGTCTCACACTGGTCAGATCTTCAGACAGGATGAGGTCTGGATGAGCAGTGTTTGGGTCCAGAATCACAGGAGTGTAGGAGACCATGTCCTTCATCTTGTTCCAGATGTTGAAGGTCAGGTTGCCCAGGTGTTTGGCCTCGTCTATCAGAGCTCCTGAGAGCAGCTGTGGATCCTCCAGCAGGGGGCGCTGCTGGACTCTTTCCACTGCAGCCTTGTAGTTGATCAGGAATGAGACGTCTTCAGCTCTCAGCTCGTCCTCTGTGGCTCTGACTGTGTCTGAAAGAGCTGCTATCTCTCTGCTCAGAGCCTCCATCTTCTCCTTCATCATCTGACTCTTCTGCTCCTCTTCCTCCCTCAGTGCAGCCATCCTGGCCTCCTCTTCCTCCTCTAGAAACTGGTGAAGCTTCTTAAACTGCTCCTTAATCTTCCTCTCTGTGCGTCGGGCCTGGACCTTCATGTGTTCTGCTGTTTGATCAGACTTCACTTTAACTTCTTCATAAACCTTTAACTTCTTCTTTAAGGGCTCCAGAGTTTCCTGAAGGTTCTTCTTGTGTTGTCGAGCAGCTTCATCGACGGGTCTGAATCTGTGGTCGCTGTGTTTCTCTGAATCTCTGCAGACGAGACACACTGGCTGCTGATGGTCCAGACAGAAGAGTTTGAGTTTCTCAGAGTGCAGACTGCAGAGAGTCTCTGAAGCTCTCTGATCTCTCTCCAGTAAGAAGGACTCACACAGGTTCTTTAACGCCAGGTTACAAGGTGGTTCAAACTTTGAAGATATTATCTTACAAACTGGACACTCCTGAGTTGGTTTCTCTCTCCACCAGCTCTTCAGACAGTCTTTACAGAAGCTGTGGCTACATGACAGAACAACAGGATCTATAAAGACTTCATGACAGACCGGACAGCAGAGATCCTCCTCTGATCTGGAAGACATTTAGTCTCTGAGTGAAGCTGAAAACACAGAAAGTACATCAGTCATGGCTCCCCTCCCTCCTCTACTAACTTCACTGTTTGTAGTCAAACTCACATTCAGTGTGTGGAGCGTCAGCAGGTTGAAGCAGCAGTGTTGTAGTTTTCCTCTTTTCTCTCCTGTAGCTGAACTCACTCAGAGGAAGTTGTTAGTTTGGTCTGAAGGTGAATCTGATCGTCTCTCTCTCAGTCTGCGTGTCTCTCTGTAGTGAGGAAGAATCACAAACTGTTTCCTGGTTTGTCTCAGGTGAGTCAGGTGAGGTGTGGAGCTTCGTCACACCTCCTCTGATGAATGTTGTTGGTTCACATGTAACACTGAGGTGTGTCTCAGTCCACTGTAATGATTCATTGATGGATATGTAGACTGATAGAGTGCAGCAGGCTGTTGTAACAGTTATCTTTGTGTTTAAAGGTAGTCTGAACGTATAGAATGTAGTGGAGGAGTAAATATAATGTAGTAAACTCCTGAGAGTATTCTCTGAATGAGGAACCATGGAACATCAAGGGAAAGGAGTAACGTGGAGTATTGTTGGAGAAGGGTAGTATGTGCAGGAAGGAATAATGTGTGTAAGGGATCACAAGGAATGGGTCACATGTAATAATTAATGGAATAAAGAACATTTCTTGGTTTTGTTGGATCAGAAAGTGATTTTTGATGAATTGATTAATGACGAGCACCTCTGGCTGCAACGTATCCTTCGGTTCGTATGATATCCTACGAAAAGTTATTCCTCAACTCTCCAGGAGTTTTTCCACGAAAAGTTCAGCAACACTCCGCAATTTATCTTTTTTAAATTATTTTTTCATAAAATCTCTCTAATACGGTATATCTTCCATTTTATCTGAGTGGAGAACCAACACAAGATAAACTTGCTTTAAAAAACAGCTCCCACATCATCACCGAGTTTTTGTTCCACTTCGTCTCTTGGTGTCAGAAACGTACTACATCCAAACCCATTTTTCTCCCGCTCCATCCTTTACGTGTGATGTCATCCGTCTACCGCTCGCCAGAGACGCCGTTCTCGTTTGCCCCCACAGTCTGAGGGAGAGGCAGAGATAGGCCGGGGTAATTGAGGGCAGACGCACCTCGCTGACCCAAACGCTCATCCTCAAGACCCTCTCCGCTCGCCACGCATATTATTAATGCAGAGTGTATTCAGATCACCATTACTCCTGTATGATTTACTCCGGTATAATAAACGGGCCACAGTAGTGTTATGAGTTCCCCAGAATCATGCACAGGTCCTACAGAGCATGTCTCAAAGTTGCACCGCGGTAATGATATAAGAATACATCACTGCTAATTCAACGAGGTCCAGTCAGAGAGATTTTCCTCGTGCAAAGGTCCGGAACATCACAACAATGTCTAACTTGAGCTGTGATTTAGTCCCATACATATTGAAGTAACCAACAATTGTATTAACGTCGTCAACAACTGACTGTCAGATCAAATAAAGAACGTTCAATTAAACAATATCTCAACAATATTTATTGTCAGATTTCGAATAAAACTTGATGAATTATAAATAAATGTTCTTCTCTCACTTCAAGTAAAATAAGGGCTGGATTAAAGAATACATTACATGACAGAAAGCTTTTGAAACAATGTGCATCTTAAAATAAAGTACTTCATTTTAGAAAAATACATTTCACTGAATTTTCCTGCAGCTTTAAGTTCAGGTGTGAAGTGATGTCACACAAAAAAACATATTACATTGTAGCAGTAACGTGTTACCACCGTGGGCTCTCCCAGCACAATGACACGAGTACACGCCGATCGTACTGCTTAATGTTCTTTATTTCGGACTTTATTGTTCAGGCTGGTCACGGCCGTGCGCTCTCCTGCATAGCCTCCGAGCGCACTCGCCAGGTAGGACTCGTCGGGAGGATCTGTCGTCCTCTCAGTCCATTTCCAGCCTGTGTCTCCTGTCCGCACTTCTCTCGCTGCTCCAACCCTACTAGTGTTTATATGGGGCAGAAACACACAATTCCAGATTGATTCCAGCTGCGGCTAATTAAGCCTCTTCTCGGCACCCTTCCCTGAACCACTCCCCCCCCCTCCAGTGAGCCCACACACGCCCCGCCGCCACATACCCCCACCGCCCGACTTAGGCCGGGGAGCCATCCGGCCTAACCTACTCCCGCCCCCCCCATGAGAGCGGGAGAGGAAGTCGGCCACGACCATCTGCGCCCCCGGCCTATGGACCACTTTGAAATTAAACGGCTGTAACGCCAGATACCACCGAGTGATCCGGGCGTTGGTATCTTTCATGCGGTGGAGCCACTGGAGCGGGGCGTGGTCCGACCAGAGGGTGAATGAGCGCCCCAGGAGGTAATAGCGCAGGGAGTCGACCGCCCACCGGATGGCCAGGCACTCCTTCTCCTCCGTACTGTACCTGGTCTCCCTCTCGGAAAGCTTCCGGCTGATATACAGCACGGGGCGGTCAACCCCCCGTACCTGCTGGGACAAAACGGCCCCCAGCCCTCTGTTCGAAGCGTCAGTCTGCAGAGTAAAAAGAAGAAAGAAGTTAGGAGTATGGAGGAGCGGTTCCCCACAGAGGGCCTGTTTCACCCTCTCAAACGCCAACTGGCACTGCTCCGACCACTGGACCGGATCTGAGGCACCTTTTCGGGTCAGGTCGGTCAAGGGGCTGGTCAGCTCTGCAAAGTCCGGGATGAACCGTCTGTAATAGCCCGCCAGCCCCAAAAACCCCCTAACCTCTTTTTTAGTCCTGGGCCGAGGGCAGGCTGCGATAGCCGCAGTTTTGTCCACCTGAGGGCGCACCTGCCCGCCGCCCAAGTGGTACCCCAGATAACGTACCTCCCTCCGTCCAACCGCACACTTCCCCGGGTTGGCGGTGAGCCCCGCCTGCCTCAGGGACTCAAGCACCGCGCCCACCCGCTGCACATGCTCCGCCCAGGTGGTGCTGTGGATTATCACATCATCAATATAGGCGGCAGTATATGCAGCATGCGGACGCAGCACCCGGTCCATGAGGCGTTGAAAGGTGGCTGGGGCACCGAACAACCCAAAGGGAAGTGTGGTAAATTGGTACAAACCAAACGGAGTGGAGAAGGCCGATTTTTCCTTGGACTCTGGCGACAGAGGAATCTGCCAGTAGCCCTTGGTCAAATCCAGTGTCGTAAAGAAACGCGCAGTGCCCAGTCGGTCCAGGAGGTCGTCGACCCGGGGCATTGGGTACGCATCGAATCGTGACACCTCATTCACCCTGCGATAGTCCACGCAGAACCGTATAGACCCATCCTTCTTGACCACAAGAACAATGGGGCTACACCAGGCACTGTTGGACTCTTCTATTACCCCCATCTCCAGCATGGCCGCCAATTCCCTCTGAACCACTTTTCTTTTGTGTTCAGGTAACCTGTAGGGTCGTAACCTCACCGTCACGCCCGGGGGAGTCTCGATTTGGTGCTCCATGAGGTTTGTGCGTCCTGGCCGGAGGGAGAACACGTCAGCAAACTGCTTTTGCAACTGGGCAATGTCTGTTCTCTGGGTCTCGGAGAGATGGGCCTCACAAAGGAGCGAGGTGGGATTAGTGGATTTCGAAACCTCAGGCCCCAGCTCCTCCCTGTCAGGTACCGCAGACACCAGAGAAACAGACTCCGCCTCTCTCCATGCTTTCAGGAGGTTGAGGTGGTAGATCTGTGTAGCTCCCCCCCTGTCAGAACGCACAACCTCATAGTCAACATCCCCCACTCGCCGTGTGACCACAAAGGGCCCTTGCCACTTGGCGAGGAGTTTAGAGCTGGAAGAAGGAAGCAATACAAGTACCTTTTCTCCCGGTGTGAATCGTCTCAGCCTGGCCCCTCTGTTGTACAGCCGTTGTTGACGTTCCTGGGCCTGGAGCAAATTCTCACGTGACATTCGACCCAGCGTGTGGAGTTTTGCTCGCAGGTCCAGGACGTATTGGATCTCACTTTTCCCGGTGCTCGGACCTTCCGCCCAGTTTTCCTTAATCAGGTCGAGCACCCCCCGTGGTGTCCTGCCAAACAGTAGTTCGAAGGGAGAAAATCCCGTGGAGGCCTGGGGAACCTCCCGCACTGCAAACAACAGAGGATCAAGCCATTTATCCCAATTGCGTACATCCTCGCTAATAAATTTACGGATCATGGACTTCAAAGTCTTATTCAGACGCTCCACCAGACCATCGGTTTGTGGGTGGTACACGCTGGTCCGAATAGATTTAATGCCCAGTAACCCGTAAAGTTCTCTCAGTGTGCGTGACATGAACGAGGTGCCCTGGTCAGTCAGAATCTCCTTTGGGATTCCGACTCGGGAGATGACCTGAAACAGAGCCTGCGCGACACTCTTTGCAGAAATGTTGCGCAATGGCACTGCCTCGGGATATCGTGTTGCGTAATCCACTAGGACTAACACAAAGCGATATCCACGTGCACTCCGGTGAAATGGCCCGATGAGGTCCATGGCGATACGCTCAAATGGGACCTCCATTAATGGCAGAGGACGTAAAGGCGCCCTCGGAATGGCCGGCTGGTTCACCAGTTGACACTCCGGGCAGGATGCACACCACCGGCGCACATCCCCCCTGATACCTGGCCAATAAAATCGGGCCATTATCCGGTCCAGTGTTTTTTCATATCCCATGTGGCCAGCCATCGGGTTATAGTGAGCCGCCTGGAAAATAATTTCCCGACGGCTTTTCGGCACCAGCAACTGGGTGTTCTCCTGACCTGACTGAGTGTCACGACTCACTCTATACAGCCGGTCCCTAGTCAATGAAAAGTGCGGATATGACTGTGCTGCGTCAGGGCGCACCCACTGACCATCAATTCGTATCACTTGGTCAAAGGCTGAGCGTAGAGTATCATCCCGAGACTGCTCAAGTGGAAAATCTTCCATGGAGTGTAATTCGGGACCCGGTGGAGTCTCCACGGGAGGCTCCGCCGGTTCCCCCTCCCCGTCTGCAGCGTCGGACAACCTCGCGTCACCGCTGAGCACAGCACACATACCGCATGACCCTGTCTGTCGTGCACGCACCCCCCCACCCGGCCCCATTAATTTATTAAACCCTGGCCAATCTGTTCCCAAGATCAGGGGGTGCGTAAGGCGGGAGCTAACCGCAACCTTTACACTATGTTTTCTCCCCATGTATCTGATTTCTACTGACACTACGGGATACTCGTGAACATCCCCATGCACACACATCATTTTCACCCACAATGCCTCCACCAATGCCCCGGGCCGAACCAGGCTCTGGTGAATCATAGACTGTGTACAGCCAGTATCCACCATTGCCTGATGTATACCCCCCTGGATCCTTACCGGAACGCGGTACGTCGCCCCTGGACCGGGGGAGGGTGTTGGAGGGCCGGCAACCCGAATCACCTGTCCCACCTCCATCAGCGGGCATTCCCTCCGGAAGTGACCGGGCTGCCCACACCTCCAACACTCCAGCCTTGATGCTTGAAGGACCCCCTGTGGGTGGGGAAGAGTGCCGGCAGTCACGGAGGTCGGTGCATCGGGAAAGGGGAGGAAGTGTGGCAACCGCGGAGCCAGTGGCTGCCGCGCCAGAAGCTGCGGAGGCAGCCTCCTCCGAGGGGCCGGCGTCGGCCGGGCTGGAGCCAGCGGGCGGCCACTGTCCCCCGGGCCGCTGGAATGAACCGCCAGGTGGTCCTCTGCCAGGGTGATGGCGGTCCCCAGTGTCGGGGGGTGGTGATAACGGACCCATGCTGACGTTCGAGCAGGCAGCGCCCCCACGAACTGCTCCAGGACCACCTTCTCCACGACTTCCTGCGTCCCCCCTTGACTCTCTGGTTGCAGCCACCTGGCTGCGGCGTCCCTCAGCCGCTGAGCGAACGCGAAGGGCCGGTCCTCGGGTCCCAGACTGGCCTCACGAAACCTCCGCCGGTGGTCCTCTGGAGACAGTCCCAGTCGATCGGTGACCGCTCTACGCACGTTTGCGTAGCTGTGCCTCGCTGCCGGGGGCAGCCCCAGGGCCGCTGTTTGTGCCTCCCCAGTGAGGAGAGGCAGAAGCCGGACCGCCCACTCCGCCGCGGGCCAACTGCACGCCCCCGCCGTCGCTTCGAATGTGTCCAGAAACGACTGCACGTCGTCTGTAGCACTCATCTTATGTAGGACCACCCCGGCCAACGAGGGGGAGGGTGGAGATGCCGCTGCCCGGGCTGTGAGCTGCTCCAGGGCGTGGGTCTGCCGCTCCGCCTGGGCCTGGAGCGCGCCCAGGAACTGCCGGTTCGTCTCGGCCTGTTCCAGCTGCATGGCCGCGATCCCTCCCAGCATCTGGCCCAGCACTATAATCGGCTGTGTAGGTGCCACCGGTGACTCGGCGTTCATCGTCCTGTGCTGGTCCCTGTTCAGGCTCCAGTGTAGCAGTAACGTGTTACCACCGTGGGCTCTCCCAGCACAATGACACGAGTACACGCCGATCGTACTGCTTAATGTTCTTTATTTCGGACTTTATCGTTCAGGCTGGTCACGGCCGTGCGCTCTCCTGCATCGCCTCCGAGCGCACTCGCCAGGTAGGACTCGTCGGGAGGATCTGTCGTCCTCTCAGTCCATTTCCAGCCTGTGTCTCCTGTCCGCACTTCTCTCGCTGCTCCAACCCTACTAGTGTTTATATGGGGCAGAAACACACAATTCCAGATTGATTCCAGCTGCGGCTAATTAAGCCTCTTCTCGGCACCCTTCCCTGAACCACTCCCCCCCCCCCTGCAGTGAGCCCACACACGTCCCGCCGCCACATAGATATTTCTCATCTTCTAAAAAGATCAAATGTATGAGTTAATTTTATTGCCATAAAGTCCACAAAGGGAGGAAGTGGAGATGTATGGATGAAAATATTGGACTTCCCAACACGTTCACTGTGACTGCAGCCTTCTTCTAATCTTAACAAAACAGTTATTCAAACCATAATTGTTCCCTAAAGCGAACCAAACCTTGTGAGAGTTGTATTTTTAAAACAGTTTTTGTCCCATCGATGGTGGTGTCAGCCAGCGGTAACCTCCGGTGCTGAGAAATTAAGCCAATGGAGAAGAGACAAAAACCTGCAATTCCCCAAATGGCCACTTGAGGCTTCAAGAGAAAAAGTTAAAAGATTTGAAATAAAACAAAACAAAAACGCTATAAAACTACTCGGTTTGGTTATTGAAACATCTTGTTTCAGCTCTATTCTCTCTGTTAACATCATTGTTGGACAGTGAACTAATGTGTCAGGATTCTGATCATATTGAGCTCTTAGATTGTTTAATATCTGTGACCTCATTTCAGATGTGAGTGGGTATGTTTGCTAAAAAGATTTGTCTCGTAGTGACGCTTCACATTGCTGCTTTTAATAATCGTCACAGTCTCTGAACATGTGAGACAAACTGGTTTAAAACTGTGTGAAGAATGAACATAAAAGAGTTGATCCATTGTTGGTTAAAGACTCTCGTCCAGTGAAATAACTTCTCTGACTCACGTACGACTAGAAAAGCTGCCTCGGTTAAAATAGAAGCGCTCCGTCAAAATGTAATAATTCTCAATTATCTATCGGTTGGTTATAGGTCCGGGTCCGGATACCAAGGCGTTTGGGTCCGGACCCGGACCGCGGTCCGCCTATAGGTGACCCCTGAACGAGACCAACAAGCTCACATTGACTCGTCAGAGCAGTTGAATTGCTTTTCATATCTGAAGAAAGAATGCTGCCTCCACATCATAGTTTTGAGCACAAAGCAGTGAAGTTTATTGTCCAAAAACCATCAGGAATAATTCCCAAGGACATGATAATAATAATCACCTATGTCACTTTCTAAAGAAACCATTAAACTATGAATGGATAAATGAGGGCTTTCCAGGCTCTTTCCACTCACTTCTGACGTTGTGACAGTTTGTCACTGAAGCCGATTCGTCCACGTGTCCTCCAGTAGCGTTGCAGCCGTTCTCTTATCAAACAGTACGATCATCTACAACCAGTTCAGCAGGTTCGACGTTCATGTGAAACACAAACTCTTTGTTGCTGTGAATACTGAGCAGAGACTTGAACAAATATATAATAGAGACAGAAATAAAGTCGCTGGGTGAGAACAATCAGACAAAACATTTGGTTTTATTTTAGGTATTACGACGAATCAGCACACGATGAGTTCAATTAGACCATGATGCAACACTTCTGCAATCTGCAACTGAACAACAGAGCAGGACGTTCTGAAATGAACATCCAGTGTTCAAGAGCTGCTCTTCTTCTATTCTGATCACCTTCGTTTGAGTTTGAATTCTTCGTTAGTTGCATCTTTTTTGGGGGAAAAAGTAATTTTCCAAGTTGAAAATCATTTAAATGTATCAAAATATAAACGTGTTGAACACCCAAGGACTGTACATTTAACTGGACCTCATGTCACACCTGCCTCTAGCACGTCTGGATTTAACTCCGCTGATGGAAAGTGAATAAGAACAGAATCATCTCGTCTTCATTACATCAAATAGAAACGTCTTCATATATTTTGAATGATTTCATATTTATATGTTGTGTAAATTGTGAACATTTCATGTAATTAAACCTTGATTTTAAAGTTTAGAAACATTATAATCTGATCTAGAACATGAAATAAAGTGTGTTAGATCTGAACAATGATTGAAGCTCAAACATTCAGTTAATGATGAATTGATTCTTTATTCTTCATTTGGATCCATCAGCTTCCACAAAGTGGTCGCTGGTCTTCATGACTCCACACACACAAGTCAGAACAATCAAAGAAACTCAAGTTTAAAATGACACAGTATCGATAACAAGAACTAGAATGACCGACTCACGGCCATATCCCTCCACCAACCGGTCAAGTTACAGTTTACAAACACGTCTGTTCAAAACGTCATCACTTCATCATTTGTGTGAAACTATAATGAATAATCAGCAGATGAATTCGTGACTTGTTTTGTGAAGTCAAAGTGACTTTTGACTTCACATTATAATCAGTTCATCCTTGAGTCCAAGTGGATGTTTGTGTCAAAGCTGAAGAAGTTCCCTCCAGACGTTCCTGATACATCACATTGATGAGAATGGAGCGGACGAACATCATGAAACAAGAGAACAACATGAAGCCTCTGGTCTCGGCTGTCGAGGACGAGAACGGCTAAACAAAGCACAACATGAGGAACTAAGTGATATATTTTATATATGAAAAGGTAGAGGATAGAAACAAACAGCTGATTGTCAAACTAAATAACAACAAAGAGAATGAAAACAATAATAAAACAATAACTGAAATAATAAAGATATATTTAGAAGAATGAGACATCAGGAGGACAGGTGCAGCTTTAAGGCTTTAAAACATAAACATCATGAATATATTGATGATCTTTATCTCTAACTGCTCTGTTCCACTGTCACACAGACCTTCACTGGTAATATCTTCACTTCATCACCAGTGAGAATGAATGGAAACATCCTCTCAGTGAAAGTGTGTGTGAAGGTGTGTATGTGTGTGTTAGTATCAGGATCAGAGAACGACAGCTTTCCTCTGTTCCAGTCCAGATTCACTCTGATCCTCTGGAGCTTCTTCTGCACTTTGAGAACAGTGTCTGGAGCTGATGGTGAACATGCTGAGTATTTACCTTCATTGAACAATATTATCCATAATCCAGACAGTGTGCGTCCCTTCCTCTGGACAGACTCTGCTAACACACCCAGTCCCCAGACTCTACTGTCTCCTACCTCGACATCCCAGCTGTGAGTCCCTGAGTTAAATCCCTCAGAGCCCAGAACAGACAAGTATTTATCAAACCTCTCTGGATTATCAGGAAGCTGCTGTCTCTCTCCTCCTCTCACACTGGTCAGATCTTCAGACAGGATGAGTCTTGGATCAGCAGTGTTTGGGTCCAGAATCACAGGAGTGTAGGAGACCATGTCCTTCATCTTGTTCCAGATGTTGAAGGTCAGGTTGCCCAGGTGTTTGGCCTCGTCTATCAGAGCTCCTGAGAGCAGCTGTGGATCCTCCAGCAGGGGGCGCTGCTGGACTCTTTCCACTGCAGCCTTGTAGTTGTTCAGGAATGAGACGTCTTCAGCTCTCAGCTCGTCCTCTGTGGCTCTGACTGTGTCTGAAAGAGCTGCTATCTCTCTGCTCAGAGCCTCCATCTTCTCCTTCATCATCTGACTCTTCTGCTCCTCTTCCTCCCCCAGTGCAGCCATCCTGGCCTCCTCTTCCTCCTCTAGAAACTGGTGAAGCTTCTTAAACTGCTCCTTAATCTTCCTCTCTGTGCGTCGGGCCTGGACCTTCATGTGTTCTGCTGTTTGATCAGACTTCACTTTAACTTCTTCATAAACCTTTAACTTCTCCTTTAAGGGCTCCAGAGTTTCCTGAAGGTTCTTCTTGTGTTGTGGAGCAGCTTCATCGATGGGTCTGAATCTGTGGTCGCTGTGTTTCTCTGAATCTCTGCAGACGAGACACACTGGCTGCTGATGGTCCAGACAGAAGAGTTTGAGTTTCTCAGAGTGCAGACTGCAGAGAGTCTCTGAAGCTCTCTGATCTCTCTCCAGTAAGAAGGACTCACACAGGTTCTTTAACACCAGGTTACAAGGTGGATGTTCCTTTGAAGACCTTCTCTTACAAACTGGACACTCCTGAGTTGGTTTCTCTCTCCACCAGCTCTTCAGACAGTCTTTACAGAAGCTGTGGCTACATGACAGAAGAACAGGATCTCTAAAGACTTCATGACAGACCGGACAGCAGAGATCCTCCTCTGATCTGGAAGACATTTAGTCTCTGAGTGAAGCTGAAAACACAGAAAGTACATCAGTCATGGCTCCCCTCCCTCCTCTACTAACTTCACTGTTTGTAGTCAAACTCACATTCAGTGTGTGGAGCGTCAGCAGGTTGAAGCAGCAGTGTTGTAGTTTTCCTCTTTTCTCTCCTGTAGCTGAACTCACTCAGAGGAAGTTGTTAGTTTGGTCTGAAGGTGAATCTGATCGTCTCTCTCTCAGTCTGTGTGTCTCTTTAGTGAAGAAGAATCACAAACTGTTTGTCTCAGGTGAGTCAGGTGAGGTGTGGAGCTTTGTCACTCCTCCTCTGATAAACACTTCACCTGTAACACAGGGGTGTGTTTCACTCCACAAACACCTACCACACCCCTACAGCTCACTGGTTAACAGGTTTAACCTCATTTTATCTGCATAAGGATCATTTTAATTTTCATAACAAGTCAACAGCAGGTAGAAGTACTTCAGTACATCAGTACATTAGTACTGCAGTACTTCAGTACTTCAGTACATTAGTACTGCAGTACTCTAGTACTTCTACCTGTAACTGTCCTCAGTTGAAGTCACATCTTTGTAATGAAGGTAAATCTTACCGTCTGTCTGTCGGTGAGTCTCTTCTCACTGAGAACTGAACAGTAACAAACTGTTTCCTGTTTGTCTCAGATGATGTCATGTAAGGGGCGGAGCTCTGTCAGCCCTCTGATGTGTTTCACCTTAAAAGGGAACAAATGATAAATATGATCAATAAGATCCATCACTCTGCTCTGAGATCACGTCTTCATGTCAACTTAACTTTAACGGAAAAAAACACAAAGAAAACACGACCAGAGTAAATTCATGTTCACTGTTTCTGTCAGTTTTTACTTTGTTTGTTTTAAATCAAGTTAAAGAAAGATGAGCAACATAAAGTCACCACTGCTACCACCTGTTGAACCTCAAATAAAACATTAATCATCACTTAAAATGTTCTCATATGAACTCAATAATAGTTTTATTTCATTAATATCTTCTGTTCTCATTAGATTAATCTGATCGATGAGATACTTTGAAATGTTACTTAAATTACCGGATTTAAAAAAACAAAAATGTTTTCCTCTTTCTGAACTGATATTTATACAATATTTTCAGGATACTTCATAGATATTTTACTGATGTTTAAAACATGTTTTTTTTTTAATTGAGTAAATGTATTTAGTTACATTCCACAGCTTTTGGCATCGATACAATTAATTACTGTTTTTCTACCTGTAGTCAATGAAAGTGATAACAGTTGTGATGTATTCTGTTCCTACTCAATATAATAACAATCACTGTTAATGTTTGTAACATCACAATTCATAAATGATCTGGAAGACATTTAGTCTCTGAGTGAAGCTGAAAACACAGAAAGTACATCAGTCATGGCTCCCCTCCATCCTCTACTAACTTCACTGTTTGTAGTCAAACTCACATTCAGTGTGTGGAGCGTCAGCAGGTTGAAGCAGCAGTGTTGTAGTTTTCCTCTTTTCTCTCCTGTAGCTGAACTCACTCAGAGGAAGTTGTTAGTTTGGTCTGAAGGTGAATCTGATCGTCTCTCTCTCAGTCTGTGTGTCTCTGTAGTGAGGAAGAATCACAAACTGTTTCCTGGTTTGTCTCAGGTGAGTCAGGTGAGGGGTGGAGCTTCGTCACACCTCCTCTGATGAATGTTGTTGGTTCACATGTAACACTGAGGTGTGTCTCAGTCCACAGTATTAACTCATTGCTGGATATGTAGACTGATAGAGTGCAGCAGGCTGTTGTAACAGTTATCTTTGTGTTTAAAGGTAGTCTGAACGTATAGAATGTAGTGGAGGAGTAAATATAATGTAGTAAACTCCTGAGAGTATTCTCTGAATGAGGAACCATGGAACATCAAGGGAAAGGAGTAACGTGGAGTATTGTTGGAGAAGGGTAGTCTGTGCAGGAAGGAATAATGTGTGTAAGGGATCACAAGGAATGGGTCACATGTAATAATTAATGGAATAAAGAACATTTCTTGGTTTTGTTGGATCAGAAAGTGATTTTTGATGAATTGATTAATGACGAGCACCTCTGGCTGCAACGTATCCTTCGGTTCGTATTATATCCTACGAAAAGTTATTCCTCAACTCTTCAGGAGTTTTTCCACGAAAAGTTCAGCAACACTCCGCAATTTATCTTTTTTAAATTATTTTTTCATAAAATCTCTCTAATACGGTATATCTTCCATTTTATCTGAGTGGAGAACCAACACAAGATAAACTTGCTTTAAAAAACAGCTCCCACATCATCACCGAGTTTTTGTTCCACTTCGTCTCTTGGTGTCAGAAACGTACTACATCCAAACCCATTTTTCTCCCGCTCCATCCTTTACGTGTGATGTCATCCGTCTACCGCTCGCCAGAGACGCCGTTCTCGTTTGCCCCCACAGTCTGAGGGAGAGGCAGAGATAGGCCGGGGTAATTGAGGGCAGACGCACCTCGCTGACCCAAACGCTCATCCTCAAGACCCTCTCCGCTCGCCACGCATATTATTAATGCAGAGTGTATTCAGATCACCATTACTCCTGTATGATTTACTCCGGTATAATAAACGGGCCACAGTAGTGTTATGAGTTCCCCAGAATCATGCACAGGTCCTACAGAGCATGTCTCAAAGTTGCACCGCGGTAATGATATAAGAATACATCACTGCTAATTCAACGAGGTCCAGTCAGAGAGATTTTCCTCGTGCAAAGGTCCGGAACATCACAACAATGTCTAACTTGAGCTGTGATTTAGTCCCATACATATTGAAGTAACCAACAATTGTATTAACGTCGTCAACAACTGACTGTCAGATCAAATAAAGAACGTTCAATTAAACAATATCTCAACAATATTTATTGTCAGATTTCGAATAAAACTTGATGAATTATAAATAAATGTTCTTCTCTCACTTCAAGTAAAATAAGGGCTGGATTAAAGAATACATTACATGACAGAAAGCTTTTGAAACAATGTGCATCTTAAAATAAAGTACTTCATTTTAGAAAAATACATTTCACTGAATTTTCCTGCAGCTTTAAGTTCAGGTGTGAAGTGATGTCACACAAAAAAACATATTACATTGTAGCAGTAACGTGTTACCACCGTGGGCTCTCCCAGCACAATGACACGAGTACACGCCGATCGTACTGCTTAATGTTCTTTATTTCGGACTTTATTGTTCAGGCTGGTCACGGCCGTGCGCTCTCCTGCATAGCCTCCGAGCGCACTCGCCAGGTAGGACTCGTCGGGAGGATCTGTCGTCCTCTCAGTCCATTTCCAGCCTGTGTCTCCTGTCCGCACTTCTCTCGCTGCTCCAACCCTACTAGTGTTTATATGGGGCAGAAACACACAATTCCAGATTGATTCCAGCTGCGGCTAATTAAGCCTCTTCTCGGCACCCTTCCCTGAACCACTCCCCCCCCTGCAGTGAGCCCACACACGCCCCGCCGCCACATACCCCCACCGCCCGACTTAGGCCGGGGAGCCATCCGGCCTAACCTACTCCCGCCCCCCCCATGAGAGCGGGAGAGGAAGTCGGCCACGACCATCTGCGCCCCCGGCCTATGGACCACTTTGAAATTAAACGGCTGTAACGCCAGATACCACCGAGTGATCCGGGCGTTGGTATCTTTCATGCGGTGGAGCCACTGGAGCGGGGCGTGGTCCGACCAGAGGGTGAATGAGCGCCCCAGGAGGTAATAGCGCAGGGAGTCGACCGCCCACCGGATGGCCAGGCACTCCTTCTCCCCCGTACTGTACCTGGTCTCCCTCTCGGAAAGCTTCCGGCTGATATACAGCACGGGGCGGTCAACCCCCCGTACCTGCTGGGACAAAACGGCCCCCAGCCCTCTGTTCGAAGCGTCAGTCTGCAGAGTAAAAAGAAGAAAGAAGTTAGGAGTATGGAGGAGCGGTTCCCCACAGAGGGCCTGTTTCACCCTCTCAAACGCCAACTGGCACTGCTCCGACCACTGGACCGGATCTGAGGCACCTTTTCGGGTCAGGTCGGTCAAGGGGCTGGTCAGCTCTGCAAAGTCCGGGATGAACCGTCTGTAATAGCCCGCCAGCCCCAAAAACCCCCTAACCTCTTTTTTAGTCCTGGGCCGAGGGCAGGCTGCGATAGCCGCAGTTTTGTCCACCTGAGGGCGCACCTGCCCGCCGCCCAAGTGGTACCCCAGATAACGTACCTCCCTCCGTCCAACCGCACACTTCCCCGGGTTGGCGGTGAGCCCCGCCTGCCTCAGGGACTCAAGCACCGCGCCCACCCGCTGCACATGCTCCGCCCAGGTGGTGCTGTGGATTATCACATCATCAATATAGGCGGCAGTATATGCAGCATGCGGACGCAGCACCCGGTCCATGAGGCGTTGAAAGGTGGCTGGGGCACCGAACAACCCAAAGGGAAGTGTGGTAAATTGGTACAAACCAAACGGAGTGGAGAAGGCCGATTTTTCCTTGGACTCTGGCGACAGAGGAATCTGCCAGTAGCCCTTGGTCAAATCCAGTGTCGTAAAGAAACGCGCAGTGCCCAGTCGGTCCAGGAGGTCGTCGACCCGGGGCATTGGGTACGCATCGAATCGTGACACCTCATTCACCCTGCGATAGTCCACGCAGAACCGTATAGACCCATCCTTCTTGACCACAAGAACAATGGGGCTACACCAGGCACTGTTGGACTCTTCTATTACCCCCATCTCCAGCATGGCCGCCAATTCCCTCTGAACCACTTTTCTTTTGTGTTCAGGTAACCTGTAGGGTCGTAACCTCACCGTCACGCCCGGGGGAGTCTCGATTTGGTGCTCCATGAGGTTTGTGCGTCCTGGCCGGAGGGAGAACACGTCAGCAAACTGCTTTTGCAACTGGGCAATGTCTGTTCTCTGGGTCTCGGAGAGATGGGCCTCACAAAGGAGCGAGGTGGGATTAGTGGATTTCGAAACCTCAGGCCCCAGCTCCTCCCTGTCAGGTACCGCAGACACCAGAGAAACAGACTCCGCCTCTCTCCATGCTTTCAGGAGGTTGAGGTGGTAGATCTGTGTAGCTCCCCCCCTGTCAGAACGCACAACCTCATAGTCAACATCCCCCACTCGCCGTGTGACCACAAAGGGCCCTTGCCACTTGGCGAGGAGTTTAGAGCTGGAAGAAGGAAGCAATACAAGTACCTTTTCTCCCGGTGTGAATCGTCTCAGCCTGGCCCCTCTGTTGTACAGCCGTTGTTGACGTTCCTGGGCCTGGAGCAAATTCTCACGTGACATTCGACCCAGCGTGTGGAGTTTTGCTCGCAGGTCCAGGACGTATTGGATCTCACTTTTCCCGGTGCTCGGACCTTCCGCCCAGTTTTCCTTAATCAGGTCGAGCACCCCCCGTGGTGTCCTGCCAAACAGTAGTTCGAAGGGAGAAAATCCCGTGGAGGCCTGGGGAACCTCCCGCACTGCAAACAACAGAGGATCAAGCCATTTATCCCAATTGCGTACATCCTCGCTAATAAATTTACGGATCATGGACTTCAAAGTCTTATTCAGACGCTCCACCAGACCATCGGTTTGTGGGTGGTACACGCTGGTCCGAATAGATTTAATGCCCAGTAACCCGTAAAGTTCTCTCAGTGTGCGTGACATGAACGAGGTGCCCTGGTCAGTCAGAATCTCCTTTGGGATTCCGACTCGGGAGATGACCTGAAACAGAGCCTGCGCGACACTCTTTGCAGAAATGTTGCGCAATGGCACTGCCTCGGGATATCGTGTTGCGTAATCCACTAGGACTAACACAAAGCGATATCCACGTGCACTCCGGTGAAATGGCCCGATGAGGTCCATGGCGATACGCTCAAATGGGACCTCCATTAATGGCAGAGGACGTAAAGGCGCCCTCGGAATGGCCGGCTGGTTCACCAGTTGACACTCCGGGCAGGATGCACACCACCGGCGCACATCCCCCCTGATACCTGGCCAATAAAATCGGGCCATTATCCGGTCCAGTGTTTTTTCATATCCCATGTGGCCAGCCATCGGGTTATAGTGAGCCGCCTGGAAAATAATTTCCCGACGGCTTTTCGGCACCAGCAACTGGGTGTTCTCCTGACCTGACTGAGTGTCACGACTCACTCTATACAGCCGGTCCCTAATCAATGAAAAGTGCGGATATGACTGTGCTGCGTCAGGGCGCACCCACTGACCATCAATTCGTATCACTTGGTCAAAGGCTGAGCGTAGAGTATCATCCCGAGACTGCTCAAGTGGAAAATCTTCCATGGAGTGTAATTCGGGACCCGGTGGAGTCTCCACGGGAGGCTCCGCCGGTTCCCCCTCCCCGTCTGCAGCGTCGGACAACCTCGCGTCACCGCTGAGCACAGCACACATACCGCATGACCCTGTCTGTCGTGCACGCACCCCCCCACCCGGCCCCATTAATTTATTAAACCCTGGCCAATCTGTTCCCAAGATCAGGGGGTGCGTAAGGCGGGAGCTAACCGCAACCTTTACACTATGTTTTCTCCCCATGTATCTGATTTCTACTGACACTACGGGATACTCGTGAACATCCCCATGCACACACATCATTTTCACCCACAATGCCTCCACCAATGCCCCGGGCCGAACCAGGCTCTGGTGAATCATAGACTGTGTACAGCCAGTATCCACCATTGCCTGATGTATACCCCCCTGGATCCTTACCGGAACGCGGTACGTCGCCCCTGGACCGGGGGAGGGTGTTGGAGGGCCGGCAACCCGAATCACCTGTCCCACCTCCATCAGCGGGCATTCCCTCCGGAAGTGACCGGGCTGCCCACACCTCCAACACTCCAGCCTTGATGCTTGAGGGACCCCCTGTGGGTGGGGAAGAGTGCCGGCAGTCACGGAGGTCGGTGCATCGGGAAAGGGGAGGAAGTGTGGCAACCGCGGAGCCAGTGGCTGCCGCGCCAGAAGCTGCGGAGGCAGCCTCCTCCGAGGGGCCGGCGTCGGCCGGGCTGGAACCAGCGGGCGGCCACTGTCCCCCGGGCCGCTGGAATGAACCGCCAGGTGGTCCTCTGCCAGGGTGATGGCGGTCCCCAGTGTCGGGGGGCGGTGATAACGGACCCATGCTGACGTTCGAGCAGGCAGCGCCCCCACGAACTGCTCCAGGACCACCTTCTCCACGACTTCCTGCGTCCCCCCTTGACTCTCTGGTTGCAGCCACCTGGCTGCGGCGTCCCTCAGCCGCTGAGCGAACGCGAAGGGCCGGTCCTCGGGTCCCAGACTGGCCTCACGAAACCTCCGCCGGTGGTCCTCTGGAGACAGTCCCAGTCGATCGGTGACCGCTCTACACACGTTTGCGTAGCTGTGCCTCGCTGCCGGGGGCAGCCCCAGGGCCGCTGTTTGTGCCTCCCCAGTGAGGAGAGGCAGAAGCCGGACCGCCCACTCCGCCGCGGGCCAACTGCACGCCCCCGCCGTCGCTTCGAATGTGTCCAGAAACGACTGCACGTCGTCTGTAGCACTCATCTTATGTAGGACCACCCCGGCCAACGAGGGGGAGGGTGGGGATGCCGCTGCCCGGGCTGTGAGCTGCTCCAGGGCGTGGGTCTGCCGCTCCGCCTGGGCCTGGAGCGCGCCCAGGAACTGCCGGTTCGTCTCGGCCTGTTCCAGCTGCATGGCCGCGATCCCTCCCAGCATCTGGCCCAGCACTATAATCGGCTGTGTCGGTGCCACCGGTGACTCGGCGTTCATCGTCCTGTGCTGGTCCCTGTTCAGGCTCCAGTGTAGCAGTAACGTGTTACCACCGTGGGCTCTCCCAGCACAATGACACGAGTACACGCCGATCGTACTGCTTAATGTTCTTTATTTCGGACTTTATCGTTCAGGCTGGTCACGGCCGTGCGCTCTCCTGCATCGCCTCCGAGCGCACTCGCCAGGTAGGACTCGTCGGGAGGATCTGTCGTCCTCTCAGTCCATTTCCAGCCTGTGTCTCCTGTCCGCACTTCTCTCGCTGCTCCAACCCTACTAGTGTTTATATGGGGCAGAAACACACAATTCCAGATTGATTCCAGCTGCGGCTAATTAAGCCTCTTCTCGGCACCCTTCCCTGAACCACTCCCCCCCCCCCTGCAGTGAGCCCACACACGTCCCGCCGCCACATAGATATTTCTCATCTTCTAAAAAGATCAAATGTATGAGTTAATTTTATTGCCATAAAGTCCACAAAGGGAGGAAGTGGAGATGTATGGATGAAAATATTGGACTTCCCAACACGTTCACTGTGACTGCAGCCTTCTTCTAATCTTAACAAAACAGTTATTCAAACCATAATTGTTCCCTAAAGCGAACCAAACCTTGTGAGAGTTGTATTTTTAAAACAGTTTTTGTCCCATCGATGGTGGTGTCAGCCAGCGGTAACCTCCGGTGCTGAGAAATTAAGCCAATGGAGAAGAGACAAAAACCTGCAATTCCCCAAATGGCCACTTGAGGCTTCAAGAGAAAAAGTTAAAAGATTTGAAATAAAACAAAACAAAAACGCTATAAAACTACTCGGTTTGGTTATTGAAACATCTTGTTTCAGCTCTATTCTCTCTGTTAACATCATTGTTGGACAGTGAACTAATGTGTCAGGATTCTGATCATATTGAGCTCTTAGATTGTTTAATATCTGTGACCTCATTTCAGATGTGAGTGGGTATGTTTGCTAAAAAGATTTGTCTCGTAGTGACGCTTCACATTGCTGCTTTTAATAATCGTCACAGTCTCTGAACATGTGAGACAAACTGGTTTTAAACTGTGTGAAGAATGAACATAAAAGAGTTGATCCATTGTTGGTTAAAGACTCTCGTCCAGTGAAATAACTTCTCTGACTCACGTACGACTAGAAAAGCTGCCTCGGTTAAAATAGAAGCGCTCCGTCAAAATGTAATCATTCTCAATTATCTATCGGTTGGTTATAGGTCCGGGTCCGGATACCAAGGCGTTTGGGTCCGGACCCGGACCGCGGTCCGCCTATAGGTGACCCCTGAACGAGACCAACAAGCTCACATTGACTCGTCAGAGCAGTTGAATTGCTTTTCATATCTGAAGAAAGAATGCTGCCTCCACATCATAGTTTTGAGCACAAAGCAGTGAAGTTTATTGTCCAAAAACCATCAGGAATAATTCCCAAGGACATGATAATAATAATCACCTATGTCACTTTCTAAAGAAACCATTAAACTATGAATGGATAAATGAGGGCTCTCCAGGCTCTTTCCACTCACTTCTGACGTTGTGACAGTTTGTCACTGAAGCCGATTCGTCCACGTGTCCTCCAGTAGCGTTGCAGCCGTTCTCTTATCAAACAGTACGATCGTCTACAACCAGTTCAGCAGGTTCGACGTTCATGTGAAACACAAACTCTTTGTTGCTGTGAATACTGAGCAGAGACTTGAACAAATATATAATAGAGACAGAAATAAAGTCGCTGGGTGAAAACAATCAGACAAAACATTTGGTTTTATTTGAGGTATTACGACGAATCAGCACACGATGAGTTCAATTAGACCATGATGCAACACTTCTGCAATCTGCAACTGAACAACAGAGCAGGACGTTCTGAAATGAACATTCAGTGTTCAAGAGCTACGTGTTCACACCTGCCTCTAGCACGTCTGGATTTAGCTCCGCTGAATGCTCTGGAGACGCAGAAATAACACGTTAAATCCATTTAAATTCAGAGCAAACACACTACGAACACATTGTGAAAGCCGTAGTTGTCGTTATATAACTTCACGCTGAATCTTTAAAACAATATGACCTCGACCCACTGAGGAAGAACATGATGTGTGGTTGTGTACAGGAGTCTGTGAATCTGGGTCTCTTTTCCACAGGAGAGAGAGAAACGAGTGCACGCTCATGTTTAATAGTGCTTCTCCTGATATCACACATCCCCACCTAGAGGTGACTACAGTGATTACACCAGTTCTCAGGCTGATGCAGAGGACCGGTGCATGGGAGTGTTTGACTGAAGTTTAGTCACCAACAGTCGGGTTGGTGCACCTGCTCTAACATCACAGCTAGTGGCTTCTGTTCATTTGTTTTGCCGGTGCCGGTCAGTCTCTGAGGAGCCTTTAGGTTCAAAAACACTGCTTTTAATTTGAGTCTCAAACCTACTGGGAGCTGCTTTTAATATGATTCTACATGTTGCTTTATGTGTTAAACGCTCATCACACAGAACGCTGCAGTCCTGCTGTGTGTTTTCTAAGTCTATTAAATTAAAGCTTTTATTCATTTATTGAAAGATACATATTTGAAACAACAACATTGTTCTTTACGCTCAAGTGACGTTTCCCCCTAGAGAACATGGGAATCTTCCATCTTGTGCATTGGGAGCAACATCGGACATTTTAAGAGTCATTGTTTTGCCATAAAGTCCACAAAGGGAGGAAGTGAAGATGTATGGATGAACATATTGGGCTTCCCAACACGTAGGTTTCTTTTCCCTGTGACTGCAGCCTTCTTCTAATCTTAAGAAAATAGTTATTCTAACCCAATCAATGATCGCTCTTCAGAAACCTATTTTACACGATCTATGGGCGTCAGACACTCATTCCAAATGTTACCACTTGATTGAATGTGCGTTATCAGTGGTTGTCTCTATTATTCGAATGCTTCAGAGGGCAAACCTGCACCGACCCTATCGTGAAAAAGAACTTAGTGAATTGAAACAAAACCACTTTGTTTAGGAAAAGATTGTAGTTTGGGTTAAAATAAGTACGAAAGTATAAGACAAAACAAAACCAACAGCAGTCTCCTGGGTGAAAGTCCTGTGTTTGTTTGAACCGTCCATTCAGTCACCTGACTTCCTCCTGTGCTCCCGTCATAATGACCACGGCCACTAGAGGTCAGCGTCGTGTTCTTGTTTTGGTATCGATGTTCAACTTGATTGGATAACGGCCTTCTGAACCTACTAGTAGAGCCCTTCTCACTCGTATCTATGAGGCGGATTACCTTTGGTAGATGTATATAATAGTCAAAGCAGGGGTGTCAAATCTCGTAACAAAACAACACATTTTGTCATTCATTTTGAGGATTTAAAATGTACCTGTATTTTCAACCCTGTCTGCTTGGTTAACATTGTCAATTTAGATAAAAACAAAACATAAACGCCACGAAACTACTTGGATAGATACATTGTTTAACTTAAAATGGCTACAAAAATGAAACAAAACAAAAGAAATGGACACAAACGGAGGTCTCCTGGGTGAAAGTCCTGTGTTTTTTGACCCCTCAACCACCCGGTCTTTCTCCCAATGCAAACATCCACAGACTGATTTGTGATACGTCAAAATGAAACGTAGTTCACGTGAAGTTTTGCTGTATGGGAACGTCATTTTTGAGAGTCAGTTCTGGCAGATTTTTTCACTGTTGAAGCACGAGGAACCCATAAACCATCAACTTCATGTCGGGTTTTGGACATTTTGCTTGACGACGTCGGCTTTTATAGGCACGTCCTGACTAATGCTAGTGCGGTTTTGTACATCCACGCTCTGTTTAATCCAGCCGAGATCATTAGAGCTCCGAGGACGTCTGACGCTGGTGTGACTCAGTCTGAGACTGGGAGACACATTTAGGAGCTTCACTCATTCCAATTCCTTCAGCGTGTTCATGCGTATCTGTGTGTGTGTGTGTGTGTGTGTGTGTGTGTGTGTGTGTGTGTGTGTGTGTGTGTGTGTGTGTGTGTGTGTGTGTGTGTGTGTGTGTGTGTGTCGGTAAAGTGAACACAAGCTTCTGCGAGTGTTAATCCAGTGTGCTTGTGTGCGCACCTCTTGATTTTTGGTCACAACAATTATTTTGAGGTAATGCGTCGTCTTTTGTTATATTCATTATATTATTATACGGTGAGATTTCATACATTTTCATTTTCATTGGCGTCTTTGCTTTTGTTGGTCTGTGAAGTCGGATGGGAGGAATTTGCCCTTTAATAGAGACCTTGCGTATCACAGCCTTTTGCCTTGGGTGATAAAAGAAATGAGTGAGCATGTGGACGTCGTTGAGGTTGTTAAATTTGCACTTCCCATTAAAGACGCTTCATTGAATTAAGTTCAACTCATGAGGCCAGCGACACCGACACGTTCTCAGCATTAAAGAGGATATGTCTTCTTCTTTTCTCGCTCTCTGCCGTCCGCCTCTCTTTTCCACATCGTCGTCCTCCTCTTTCTTCATCTCCCGTCCGTCCCCTCCGGGTCAAGAGCGCCATATTATCTGATCTTTCTCCGCTCTACTGTTGATGCAGTAAAGGCAGAAAATAAAACCCATGAAATCTTTATGGCTGCGGTGACCCCGGTAGCTACAGCGGCCCCCCATCTATCCGATTGTGGGCTTTCCCAAAAGGGACTTTGGCACAAGTACAGCGACGTGAAAACCTGCCACGTTTATAGATTTTTATAGCAACTGACGTAGTAAAGAGAGAAAGGAAGTGCACGTAGATCGTACAGGACAGGAGGTTAGATGAGTCAAACAAACACAGGACTTTCACCCAGAAGACCGCTTTCCATGTTCCTGTTTGAAACAAACACAGTGATACTTTAAATTGAGGGGAAAGAGAGCACTGGTATCGGATCTGTATGGTACTTTGAGCTGAGCTATTAGAATCTGTATCAGGAAAGAAAGAGTTCATAAATCATCTATAACTTCAACATCTCCCACTGCTCAGATAATCTGTGTAGCCTTTCAGCTGAATGCGAAATACTTTCTTCTCTTTCTTTAATCCTCAGCAACATAAAGACGTGACATTATGAGACAGCATCAAGGTCACAGTCATGAAAAGGGAGGTACGATAAGTAAAAGAAGGAAAACGTTGGGGGGGTGGGGTGGGAACAAGAGAGGCAGAGATGGAGGTAAGGTAAAGGACAAGATGAAGAAAAAATTAGGATAGAAAGAAACACTGGAGGCAATGGAATAAAGAGGAAGAGGGGAATCGAGAGACAATGGGAAAAACAAGAAACTGGATGATTTAAAATGACCAGAAGGGATATTTATGTAAAAGTGAGATACATTCAGAGAGGCAGACGCATACGAGGCCAAAGGGATTTCTGAGCACAGTGATCAGAGAGGGAAATAGAAAAAGGTACAGAAAGCCAGGGGAAACAGGAGCAAATGGAGGCTTCTGAATCACTGAAGGAAGGGAGGGAGACCCATTCTAAACTAATTATAATTATGGTGATATGAATATTAATTCATTACTGGTTGGATATTGCTGGCAGGACATGAGAACTAACTTTGTTCTAATTAATACAGCTTTTCCCTTACAAATTGAACTATGTGACAGAAATAGAAAATGCTGCTGTCACCTGTCCGTCATTTGAAGACGTTAGCTGGTGACAAGTAGCAACTTGGAGGTCTTTCCCTTAAAGCACACAATTCTCTTCCAGCTCACCGCTGAATCATCATAGTTAACCTTGAGAAAATCTGGAGAAGCTTTACAACGTAACTTAACAACGTAACTTTACAACGTGACTTTACAACGTAGCTTTACAACGTAGCTTTGTAGCTTTACAACGTAGCTTTACAACGTAGCTTTGTAGCTTTACAACGTAGCTTTACAACGTAACTTTACAACGTAGCTTTGTAGCTTTACAACGTAGCTTTACAACGTAGCTTTGTAGCTTTACAACGTAGCTTTACAACGTAACTTTACAACGTAGCTTTACAACGTGACTTTACAACGTAGCTTTACAACGTAGCTTTACAACGTAACTTAACAACGTAACTTTACAACGTAGCTTTGTAGCTTTACAACGTAGCTTTACAACGTAACTTTACAACGTAGCTTTACAACATAGCTTTGTAGCTTTACAACGTAACTTTACAACGTAGCTTTACAACGTAACTTTACAACGTAACTTTACAACGTAGCTTTACAACGTAACTTAACAACGTAACTTAACAACGTAACTTTACAACGTAGCTTTACAACGTAACTTAACAACGTAACTTTACAACGTAGCTTTACAACGTAACTTAACAACGTAACTTTACAACGTAGCTTTGTAGCTTTACAACGTAGCTTTACAACGTAACTTTACAACGTGACTTTACAACGTAACTTTACAACGTAACTTTACAACGTAGCTTTACAACGTAACTTGACAACGTAACTTAACAATGTAACTTGACAATGTAACTTGACAACGTAACTTGACAACGTAACTTGACAACGTAACTTCACACAGGAATCACACAGGAATGGAATGCTGCCCCCAGCTGTATCCTGGGTGAAAGTCACTTGCTCTGACTGGTTGCTAATACGTTTACCAACCGGTCAACATATCTGTGGTTTGTACGGTACAATGCCAACATTCCTGACAACTGAGCTGTAAGAATATTGTACCTTTAAGTTTGAGTTATATGATGTTTCTGAAGCAATATTGCAGAGATATTACATTTTGTTGAATTAATTTCATTATATATATTATAATATATATATATATATATATATATATATATATATATATATATTATAAAAAGTCGGGATAACCAACGTCATCACGATTTGTTTCTTTTTTTCGTTCGGACTATCACTCCGAGCTGGCCGTGTGCCTAAATGAATGAAGAAACTAATGTGATAATATTATGCTGATGTTAAAATGTGTAACATTATGTTTGATATAAAATTATTGTTGAGTCATGGATTCCACTGCTGCACTCACAAGTCAGTGTTGTTATGGCTCACAGGTAGATGCCCCAAAATGTAAATGTCAAACTGTCTGGGGGGGAAACATGGCCTCAGTTAACAGAGTATATATATCACCTTTACAACAGGTTTCCTATCCTCCGGTGGCAGTGAAATGTATTTGGATTTGAATTCATAAGAGTGAGAGGTGGAGAGCGAAGCAAGATTGAGACAAATAGATTTGTAGATGTAGCCGAGATATTGAGCAAATGGGTGATTCAGCCCATGCTGACATTCAAACAGAGAAAAACAAGAGGTACAGAAATAGAGGTGGAAGAGAGATAAACAAGAGCGTACAAATAAACATGTCGTAAGTAATAATTTAACAAAAGTAAAACTCTACAATTAGTTTCATGCTGTGAACCCGATCTTACCCTCCAGCTCATATTTTCTAGACTGTTAAATTACCGTTGTTGCTGTGGATGTAGGATGTGAACGGATGAGAGCAAGCGAGTGATTCATACTCGACAGAGCCAAGTACAGAAAAAGCCCTTTTGATTTTATAATTCTTTTGCACAGGACTAACATCGCCCGAGGGCATCTGGTGGTTTGTGAAAATCTTTAGTGATTTGAATCTGACACAGCTGGTAAATAATAAACTCCGATGAACATTGAGGTTCACCGGCTGATACACAAAGAACTGCAAAGTCATTTCAGCTGCAATAGACTTTTGGGATGTGACGTTTTTCTTCTTCTGGATTCTTTTATTTTCTACGGTATGAATCTTTCTAAGAAGTTTTACAATTTTTGGCATTAATTCTGTTCTACCTTACTCGTGCAATACTTTAAGTAATTCTACATTAAATGAAAGTCGTACGAATCAACTGCAGAGATGATCTGTTTTTCCTATCCGGTGCCAAGTCAGTAACATTTTCACCGCCAATAGGATTCTTATTAATCTGTGATTGTGTGAATGTTTTTCTTTCTCCTCAAGGAAATGTGGAAGCTATGGGGGGGGGGGATTATTAATATGACTTTTACAAAGGAGACTGCGCTTCACATCTCGTCTTTTCCCAACAGACAACTTTAACCACGGCGAGTATAGTTTCCGTAGCTGTTCTAGGGTTGTCTTTAGTCCCGTGTGTTGGTTGGGTTAGGCTTCAGAAAGTAAGTGACAGAGTTTGGTTGACCCACATCTTAAAGTAAAATGAGGATTATTTACATTGTTTCATTTGGAGATATGTTTTGTAAGAACACTTTGAGACTTGGGTTAAGGTTGTTTTCTCAATATTTTGAACACGTAATCAGATTGGTATCTGATGAACTAACAAATAAATAAATAACACGAGGTGCAAAATTCATTATTAAATGAGGTCTAAAGTTAACAGAGGGTGTTTGTAATGAGGTTAAAGAGACAGAACAGCGACTGAAAGCCATAATGTCATTCAGAAAACTACGTAGAAATACGCACAGAGAAACAGAGAAACAGAGAAACAGAGAAACAGATGTGTCTGCATCGTGCATGCTGGAGAAGCGTGTGATGGAAAATTCACATTTGAACTGGGAGGGAGAATCACAGAGCCGGTATGGATCCAGGGTGTCACCCAGCGCCGCTCCCTGATTAACTATTTACAAGTTAAGATTAGAGACGGCATGAATCATTAATGTGGCACTCGAAGAGAGAGTGAGGGAAAGAAATGGAGAACCGAGAGGAGGGGATGAGGGATGAAGGCTCCGACGAGGAGGAGAAAGGGATTCTTGGATGGAGAGGAGATGATAATGGTTTAGTAGGAGGGGAGGAAGGAGGGAGCTGGAGAGAAGAAAGGAGAGAGGGAGGAAGGTTGACAGGAAGGAGATGATACTTAGGCTTAGGGAAAGGAGCGAAGAAGCAGGGCGGGGATTGAGGCGAAGGACTCGCGGCTCACGAGGGACTCAGGGAGGACAAGACCGGTTTAGCTGAGGAGAGGAAGGCGAGACGGGGATGACTCAAGTGGCTCCAAAAGCAGAAAAAAGGGGGTGAGAGGGGGAGGAGAGAACACAAGGGAGAGCAGGGAGTCGTTGGGGAATAGCAAGAAAAACAGGACGGACCCACTAACGGGGCTCACAGAGACCTGATCCTCTCAGAGGGTTGAAATCATCATCCAGGCCTCGTTTTAAACGTAAAGGTCAGCTGCAGCAGACTTCTGGGACGTGACGATTTACTGCAGTAGGCAAGGATTGAGGCAGCACTGCATGACTCGTTCTAAATGTTTGCTGCATATTTATCTTTATTTGTCTGATATATGTCAGTGATTAGCAACAGTATTCATTTTGGTGCATTGTTGTTTTTTGTATGGTGTCAACTTTTTTAAAAACTTGCTATGAAAATATATAATATTATTATTAATTTCTCTGAGATCATTTCTTGTCCATGATAAATGTCCATTAATGTCTCAGAGAACTTACAAAAGTGTGGAATTCAAAACCTCCTCTGCAAATACAGTAAAACATGTAAACATGTCACTTCCATTGGAAGTAGAACAAACAAACTGAAAATTAAAAACGAAAGTCAAAGCTCCTCATATTCACACTGTCTGTCCGGTAAACTTCCTCCGTTCAGCTGCAGAATCTCTCCGGCTCTCCTCGGCCTGTTTCCCCATCACCTGGTCCCTTGGTGCCTTTAACCCGGGTGTCTCAGCTTCCTGAGCCCAGTATTTACCCAGAGCCCAGTATTTACCCAGAGCCCAGTATTTACCCAGAGCCCAGTATTTACCCAGAGCCCAGTATTTACCCAGAGCCCCGGCCTGCCAAGCCTTCAGCGATCAGTTGGAGAGCCACCCTGAGTACCAGCAGGCCTCATCTGTGGCCTCTCAGCCAGTCACCGCAAACTCTAAAGTCCAAATATAAAACTGCTCATGTCTGTCAGCTAGTTGTCCCTCCGCCCTTCCTCTTCCTAACCTGTTAGTTCTTCTTCATCATCCTCATCATCATCAAAATACCTGAGCAGATATTCTTGTGAATGGAGACAAACACCAGCAAACATTTTTAATCCAAACAAAAATCTTTCCCCTGAATTTAACCTCGTAGTGTTAGTCGAACACTGAACTCCGTCCAGCGAAACCAACCAAACGTCACACCGTCCTCTCGTCGGCGGTTGTAGCCGTTCTCAAACATTTGCCATTTTCTTCACCAATGGCTCGGTTTCAATGTTTATTCCCATTTTATTTTGTCTTGTAAACCTTCGTTGGACCAAATTGAAAGCAGACACTCGGCCGTGTCTTGAATATCTATCGCGACAAGCTTTCTTGAGGCTTTCTTGCTAGTAGCTTAGCTCGCTAACCAGCTAACGGCTGCTACCTTGTGAGTTTGGATCAGTTTTGCTCCATTAAAGGCCGGATCACACCGAGACGTGTCGCAACAGGCGCGGGGTGTGATGGTGGAGCGGGGGGCACATTATATAGTTCATCATCATTAACTATCACTAATACATCAATGTCCACACAAACTTTATTACTCCTTTCAACTTTGGCAAAGGCAGCACAGGCCAGATCCACTCCTTCAGTTCTTACCTTTCACAATAAAAGCCCTAGTCGTGAAATATTCGCAGGTGAGTATTTTGCATTTTCATGTGTTTATTCGTCCCTAGTGTTTGAAGGTCTTTAATATATACATTAAAGATAAAGTACGTAATGCAGTCCAATGTGCTGTGGCTGAAGAGTCCCCCTCCCTGTCCATGTCCAGTACCCCCCCCGAGGTGAGGAGAGCACTTAATCCTCTTAAAGCCTGGAGAGACACAGCAGACCTCCACCGGCAGTCCTCTGACTGTCTGCAGCTCTGTGGTGTTTTTTGGAAGTTTATTAAATCCGACTCTGTTGGGTTCAGACACGTCAGACTGACTGACGGGCCAGTCGACCAGACGGGAGTTTGGCAGGTGACGTGTCACCCTTTCAGAGTAAAAGAGAACAACATCCACTTCTTTTTCATCCGTCACGTTATCCAGACGGACTGCTGAGTTTTCAGCAGTGTAATTTGTTCCTTCGGTGTCTCTTTATTTATTGATACAGCTGTGTTTTGCTGAGCACGTGTGTTTCTTTAGCAGCACTGTAATCCGTCTGCACAGCGATGCTGTCATATACTCCACTTTAACACCACTGAGCTGCTCGCTGCAGCCAATCCGTGAGCACTTTACACTGAGGCGGCCGAGACGATAAATTAATGAGACCCTGATGCTAGTAAGGGGGGGGGGGGGGGGGGGGGCTTATTTATTCCTCACTTCCAGGGTTCTCTTGTCTGCCTGAGATTAAAGCTGCAGACCTTACGACACAAACAACAAGAGGCGGAAGAGACGATAAAATAAACTCTATGAGACAACTTCAAAATAAAGAAACACACACACACACACACACACACACACACACATCCAGAAGGTTTTCAAGTCAACGTCCGTGTGAGCTCAATGGATGGAAGGTGTCCGTCTCTGAATTATTTATTGTGAACAAAGTTTGGCCCCTGAGTGACCTCTCCTCCTTTAATGAAGGTTAAATAATTCAACAAACGTCAGACTTTGTTTTGCCCTCGGGGGCAACTTTTCATCCGACCAAGTGAATATTATTCACTAGATTATAAACAGGCTTTCTTCCAGAACAACGGATCCATGAACACGACTCCCTGACCTAGTACTGTGTGTGTGTGTGTGTGTGTGTGTGTGTGTGTGTGTGTGTGTGTGTGTGTGTGTGTGTGTGTGTGTGTGTGTGTGTGCGTGTGATGAGCATGACTCACTCAGGGCTCTGAACCTGTATTAAGGTCTCCTCTTTATTTTGTATGTGGGTCCATTTGCGTGCGCGTGTGTGTGTGTGTGTGTGTGTGTGTGTGTGTGTGTGTGTTACTTGGTCAAATGTGTGTATAAACATACATTTTAATAAATGCATGTGTATGAAACATAGACTGGTATAAACAATAATGTCGCTGCTGTATTTACGCCTTGATGACGTTATTTTGAGTGCTAATGGAGCAGCTACAAAGTTAGCGTAGCTTAGCATTGATCGATCCGGACTTCATTCAGAAAGTTGTTTGCGTGTCGTCTTGCGGAGAGAACTAACAAAACATGAATTCTCACTTTTATCAAATCATTAAACGCACACCAAGTCACACACACACACACACACACACACACACACACACACACACACACACACACACACACACACACACACAGAGCTGGAAATATAAAACACACAGAAAGATGAAGCCAGTTAAAACACATCCAGGAGCTGTAGAGGGGCCTCACACACACACACACACACACACACACACACACACACACACACACACACACACACACACACATCTCCAGGGTCAAGGACAGATAGATAGCTGAGTGTATTTATACATCTCATCCACGATGCATTTTAATGAAATTCTGCTGGGCCGTAGTGTGGCTTTTTCTAACAGAAGTGCATATTTATGAAAAGAAACGATGTCTGTGACTCGTTCCTGAACTGAACATGTTTCCATAATGTGTGCAGTTAAATAGGCTGACCGCTGCTGTGGGATGTGATAACGCACTGCTGATGAGGATGCCGACAGGCTCCTTGTTGACAATAGCATTGATGATCAAGACAAAAGATGATGATGATGATGAAGAAGAACACACTGGACCACCTGCAGAGCTCCTGTGCATTTCTGACATGAGACCAACGTGTGTGTGTGTGTGTGTGTGTGTGTGTGTGTTGGTGTGTGTGTGTGTGTGTCGTTCAAAATGACACTTTTGTTCTCAGATTGAATCCGCGGTCCTTATTATTCATCTGACGGTTGTGGGGGCGGCGGCGACGGCAATGACAGTAATCACGGCGGCGATAATGTCGACCGTGACAGTGATTGTGATGAAGAACGCAATAACGGTGATGACGACGGATAGTAAAGAGCAGGTGAGAGGAGAGCTTCTGATGGCTGTGGGAAGGAAAACGAATGAATAAAAAAAAAAATGAATAAAACATCTCATTTCTCCTGCAGAGCACTTTGGAATAAACGCCTTTCTTTGACCCGTAATAGGAGAGAATATTCCACCTGAGCGCTCCAAATACAAAGCGTTAAACCACAGCTGGTCTGCTCATCAGCACGATATCACAGCCTCGTAACGTGTTGTGGAATCTAACTTCATATCACATCCTTGTCTGATCAGCTGTATTAACGTGTTCTAATTATTTCTAATTGTCCCGTAATGTGACAGCTGACAGCGGGACTCGGAGCTCTGCAGCGTGAAGGCGTTCAGATCGGGACACGGTCGCCTTGTACGGCGTTTTTTTAGGGGTCTCGATTGTGCAATGAAAATAGTACGAAAATGTTCTTGCACAACGTCTCATGTAACTATTGAAAACCACAATCTTTATTTTCCCATTGGTTGTCTGTAGGACCAGGCTAACTTCTGTGTAATCTAACCCGACTCTTTTTTACACAGGTTTTACAGTAACGACTGAAACAATTAGCGAACGTAACGCTACGAAGCGTAGAGCGACAGAGTGAGTGAGTACAATGTAACAACTTAAAGCTTCAGCCAACACGCTCCTCGTCACAGCGTAGGACAACACACGTCGCTACCGACAGATCAGTGACAACTTCTTTCGGCTCATTTTCTGTAACCAGTGTAGCATTATAGCACGGTGGCGTTAGCTAGCTAGCTAGCTAACTGGTTAGCTCCCCCCCCGCCCTTAGAGGACTCTTTATACTACATCAGTCGCTCTGACCGGCTAACAATGACTCGGATGTGTTTTACATTAGTAAACGTTGAACGTCCGCTGCGTCTCGTACGGACACTAAAGGGTTCCTTGGCTGCTCCCTAAACCACCATCATGGTGGCTGCTAGAAGCTGTGACGTCAGCTGCAGGACATCAATGTTTTTCACGTGTTTCCATGTCCGTTGGCGTGTGATCAACAGCTCCCGTTCTTCTCCGTGGGATGATTCTAAATGACCGTCTATGATCGTTCTCTTTTCCTTCTTCCTGTTTGCTTCTCATCCGTCTGCCTCCACCTCTTTCCTTCTAACTGGGGATTTCAGTTTGGCCCTGAGCAGTAATTTGGATTCCCATAAGGCCGTGCGGCATTAGGAGTGTCTTTGAAGCAACACACACACACACACACACACATCTTGAAAAAGCCGTTATCCTCATATCATTAAACACTGTTATGGAGCCACTGTGGCCTTGATGTGGTGACCAACCTTGACTCTTTGATTTAATACACCGTGTGCATGTGCTCTCTTAACGCATCCATCCACGCACACTCACCCTTATGCCAGATGTACACACACCTATAAGCAAAAGCTACTTCACACACACACACACACACACACACACACACACACACACACACTTCAAAGTGAATTAGGTTCAACAGACTTAACACTTAACAGCTTCAAAGGAGGAGAGGATGATGTTTTGCATGAGACAAACTTTTATTGAACTCCATAGTTTGATGTCTGTTCTTCTTCATTTGCTTCCTCTTATAGATGTGAGGTGACCGTATGTCAGACGCCCACACCCCCCCCCCCAGGGGATATCACAATCACAATGATATCAAAAGCACCGGTAGATGTTCAGGCTGTCATGCTGCTGTTGTTGGACTGACTTGTGTGAGGAAACATTTGTATAACACCATTCCAAGAAAGGAAGTTCACAAACTGCTGTCCAAGGTGAGCTGGTAAATCAGAGGTGTCTCACTCCGACGGTTAAGTTTAGGTTTCAAGTTGAATTAATACTTCTTGGTTAAGAAGTGATCTTATTAAATATTCTATAAGTAACAACTATCATTATGCGTCATAGTCGGATGAATATCAGGATATATTTCATCGTCTTTCTCAGTTTTTGAGTTGATTTCTAAATGGTGGGAACATTGGAACAAAAGCTTAAGCTGAAAGAAATTAAAGATAAAAAAAGGAATGAATTAAAGCTGGCTCCGGGTGCTGTCGGCACGCTGGAAATAATAACTTTAATGATAATGAGATTTAGTGTAGCGCTCTCTCAATAATATATCTTTGCGGAGTACCTGGAAATATGTCGAGAGCAGCTCACAGGAGCATTAAAATGTAACACCAGAAGTCATTAGAACAATTTATTAGAACAAATCCATTATAAAGCCTCATCCTCTCCACCCGGGTGTTAACGGACGGCCTCAGGTGTTCAGAGAACAGTAGAGCTCAGACGACAAACGCTCACTGGAGGGAACGCCTTCGGGGGGGAAAACACATCAAGGATGTTCACATAAAACTTAGGAACTTCACAGGAAAATTTATTACGACGTTATAAACACAAGCATAAATGAAATGCCAGTCAGGTATGCAGCAATGAATTATGGGTCTGACAATTAGCTCTTCAGTAGCTCTAAACAAGTCGCCACAGAAATGCTGTTGGAGCCGCTGGAGATCAAGACCGTCAGGTCTTCATCTGAGAGAACAAAAGAAATACTAAAACCAAAGTATAGCCAATGAGCTTTAATAAGAAGCTTTACTGCTACAGCACAATGCTAAACTAGGTTTTAGGTCATTTTGTTTATATGTAGTTTGTCCACCAGAGAACACGGACAAGCTTATTTTCCAACGAGGGAAATCTAAATAATAGCATTGTCATTTGATTAGCAGGTGATCATCCAGTGTCGTCTGCATGATGCCGAAGGTAAAAGAAGAGCTTTGTGTCTCCAGTAGGAAAACCCTTCCACGTGTTGCCTTCAGCTCAATACACAACCTTAAAGAGCTAATCTCTCTCATGTGGCACCTTGTTCCTGATTGGATTAGCAGAAGGTAAACATGGTGGGGGGGAAAGGGAGAGCGGCTTTTTCCACCAACCTCACATCTTTGAAGGGGAATTAACGAGTTAACGGCACTACAAGGGAGCAATCGTCACGTTAGAGCTAACGCATATCAGTGCAATCGCTGTTATGGATGAGGACACATTTCTCCTTCATCTCAAATCACCTATTAATAACAGACACTTATTTTTATAAGACTAATCATAGGATCCTTTTAACTTAAACCCCCGGTTCTAATTTGTTCTTTCATGTTGTTTTTCTTTGACAGCATCTCATCCATCTCTAATGAAACAACTGAAGCCATGAGATGTTTGTTAGCATGCATCAGAATTAGTAATAACCTATTTAAAGATCATTTTCATATATATGTTATTACTTTATTGCTGCAGCATTGAGTCAAACATAGCCTTTTAATTAAAATGTCTACAGTAGAAATTAACTTTAAACACTGAAATCAATGGCATGCTTTCATACATCAACTGCCTTTGTCTGCTTGGTTATTCCTGTTGATAACTGTATGAACCTCGCTTGAGTGACCGATGATTGAGGGTTGTAGAACAATTTAAATTGTGTCGGTTGAGATATTTATTATGAAAAACAGTCTTTAAGAATAGAGTTAAAATAGTTAATTGTGGTTGATTGTCTGGTTAAATAAAGATTCAAATATCAGTTTTCTGGGATCGTCTAATCTCAACTGTGGTTAACGTCGTGAAACAACCGGTTAGGTTTAGGCAACGACATTACGTGGTTAAAAAGAAACAACATAACAAAACAATGTAACGGCACAACTTAACTGTAAAACACATAACAACCGCCCTTAGCAGACATTCTTATGTAATGTGCGCAACAATGTAGCGCAACAATGTAGCGCAACAATGTAGCGCAACAATGTAGCGCAACAATGTAGCGCAACAATGTAGCACAACAATGTAGCGTAACAATGTAGCGCAACAATGTAGCGCAACAATGTAGCGCAACAAGTCAACGTATTGTTTGGATTTCACATGGGTCACCAACACTGGTCTCCTGGGTGAAAGTCCTGTTTGTTCGCTTGGAAGACTTTCTCGCTCTTTATACTTGTTATTATACCACGTAACTTTTAATAGCTGGGGCTTGATAGACTACGTCACTTGCTCTGCGAGTCGCTCGTTGTACTGCGTCTATTGCTTCGACCGAATGCAAAAATGTCCACGTTCAGTGTATCGGTGTTTTCATGCAACAGCTGCGTTGACTTCTTTGTGAAATCCCGTCCACTTGGTGCACAATGCAGGTCAAAACAAACACACGGGAGCTTTAACAAATACCATAAATGATTTAGTAGCTAATTTAGATAACCTCTAAATATGTGCCTTGAGCAGAATGTCCCAGTAAATTCGTCATGTGGTCTCTGCAGCAGAAAAGAAAGCCGAACAGCAAGCGTGTAGAAAGCAGGACTTCTACTGTCTTACATCTGTAAGACCTCTATTCTCATTCATTTGTTGCTCTCAGTCGAGCAGCGCAAAGTGGAATGAGCGTACTTAAAGACAGTCATTCATACTAGCAAGGACTACTGCTCCCACTAAGACAGCCACCTTACCCGCCGAGCTAATTCCACAGAAATAGATGAAGTGTAGTGTCTAAATGATGAATAAACTTCATTCCAGCCGTTTCAGGCCACAGTGAGCTGACGATGTGGCGGTGAGGTCCTTCAAGGACTCGCCCGGCTCACCGCTCCGGTTTCATGACTAAATGTTTTGGTAAATAGTCCAAAATCCAAACAGTGTCCGTGGTTTAGAACAGGAGAGGCAGAGCTGGATGATGAAGTGTGAGCAAACACAGCCAGCACCGGCTTCATTGTGACGGAGAGGACGCTCCACTTTGAAGCATTTGGACCTCATCTTTATTGACACCGAGTTGTCGACTTCATTAAAGTCGCTCCTCAGACTCTCTGAAGAGACTTGTTTTTGTCCTTTTTCACTCTGTAGATTCTGCATTCATTCCTCACATTTAATCTTTTTCTGACATCTTGACATTTTAGTTATTTGTTTTTCCTTCCTGTTTTCTTTGAAGGTGACATGTTCTTCTAAAGCCTTTTACATTTACTTTGTTTCACCTACGCAGACAAATAAATTGCTTTTTGTGCTGTCTTTTGTATTTCAACACTGACTTTTATGACTTTCCCTGTTGGGTCTTTTGGAGAGTGAACAAAGCTTTTACTGGAAGCTCTTGTGATGCGATTGGATCCCTTGTGGCGTTATTCCCCAGCATTCAGCAGGACGAGGAGTTCAATTAAATTAAGATTTGGTTCTTCCCCAAGACGCCACAGAATACAAAAATGAATTTGAAAACGGTTGTGTGAGTTTATGCATAAGCACAGGTGGCAGACAATGCAATGAATCCACTGATGTTGGCAAAGTAAATCAAGTACGGTGGCCCTGAGGTGACAAACACAACATGACAAGTAAATGATCAGAAAGAAATAAAAATACATTTACAACAAACTAATCAAAAACACAAGTCCATTAAATGCTTCACACACGTTTTGAGTCTGAACATTAAAGCATTAAAACGTTCATGAAGATGTAGTTGTAGCAGATATCAATATGTTCTCAATGAAGCTGCTTCTGATGTGTTTAGTATCAACACTGCGACGTGTCGGATTATGATTATTAACAACATTTCCTCATTCAGCCCAGGACAGATGTTGATATTGTACATTTCTACAAACTACTGACGTGTTGAATGTGGACGTTTTTACATTCTGTCAGAGCAAGTAAATCAAGTCCATGAAAGTTATTTAATGTTTAACGTTGAGTATAAACGTGAGAAAGTCCACTAAAGGCGGGTGGAAGGTTTTGTGGACGAGTCAAACACGACTACGGTTTGAAACATGAAGTAAACGTTGACTAAGCGCTCGTTACCTGACGCTACGTAAGAAAGACGCTAAGGACCGTTGTTGTTCATTGATGCTAGTTACGTCGTTACATCTGTTGTGTTCCATTGTCCCGTTATTATTTTAACACAAACCATGATCTTTAACCCAGTAGACCGTTGTCCGTGTCGCGTGTGAAATGTCACGTGACTTCCGTACTTTATTTCATTCATTGGTTTATTGGGTTCGGGACATTTCACATTAAAACATTCCTGTAAATGCGCCAAGAGGCTATTTTTCCTCTGTAGTCCCAAAATAAAATAAGAATATAAGATTACCCTTTACAAAGCGTGCAGAACAAATGAATATTTATACAAGTAGGAACATCATTCAGGACACTCTCACACTACATTGTCAAGCACTTACAAGACATCCAACACAGAGGCTCATAAAACAACACACAGGAAGCAATAAATGAGGAATAATTATGTTTAATGGAAACATAGACTAAAGACAATATTATGTTGCATTGTTAGACACTAAAAACATACATGTAAGAAGCTTAAAACAGGCCGAGTATGTGAACTATATAAGTCAGTCAGACACAGCTAAAGAACAATGAAGACATGCAGGTAGACGAGGGTCGAGGGACAGACAGGTGACAGTACGGAGCAGTCACGTTCTGGTGCTGACAGCTGAAGTAACTCATTGTAACTCAAACCACCATCTTCTCCTAAACCCAACCAAGTTCCTCCTCTGAAGACGGAGGTTTATTTTGAAAAGACTGGATTCATCGAACAAGCAGGAAATCGAAAACGTGTTGCTTTTCATAAAATATCATCCGAACCCTCGTATGAAGACACGTTGTATACAAACATGTTTTCCAGGAGATGGAGATGTCTCTTTCTCGGACTGCTCAGGTCTGGATGTCCAGATTCTCAGAATTTTGGAAAAACAAACATTGATGAAGTATTTCTCCTCTTTTTGAAGTCACTTTTGTGTTGCAGCTTTCCTACTTGGTCAAAGCACACGCAGGCCGTCAGCATCTGGATTAACACCTGAGCTTTGCTTATCGTTTCCTTCAGCCTCCTTCAGCCTCCTCCTCCTCCTCCTCCTCCTCCTCCTCCTCCTCCTCCTCCTCCTCCTCCTCCTCCTCCTCCTCCTCCTGTTTGGTGGTCAGAGAGCGCTCTCTGCTGGCAGCTCAGGGAACTCAGTCAAACAGCTTTAATATCTATAATAACCACATATTTATTTTGTTTTTGTGTTTCTTTTCATTCAGACACATTGAAATCATCCTTCAGTTATTTATGATGTTAAACTGTTTGTGTGTGACAGTGTGACTCACAAAAAGGAAGTTTCTAAATCTCCTTTTCTTTTGCCTCGTGTGTTGATGCTTTGAATGGTTTCACGTGAAGCACTTTGAATTACCTTGTTGTTGAAATGTGCTGTATTAATAAACTTGCCTTGAAGCATTCAGGAGCAGTGGGCTGCTGTGACCCGGGGGATCAACTTGTGGTTCAGGGTCTCAGTCAAAGACCATCAATCTTGTGGTTAATGGACGACCCTCGACTGTATCAAATCACAGAAATCTTGCTGGCCGTTGCTAAAAACAATTTGCGTTAAAATAGAAAATCAGATTGGAATGTGGATTATAACTTTGTTTGTTTGTTGTCTTGTTGACTTTTTAATGTTTTTTATCATTTAATGGCTACGTGACGTGTGTCAATGTGTTTGTCCTTGAAAAAGCTAAATGAAATATAACATGTAAATAAAGGAGACGACCCTTCACCCTGAGCCACAGCACAAGCTCCTGTACTGAAGATGAGATTTAACACAGTCGTGCTTTTACTCTGACATCAGCTGATCCTTGACTTCCTGGTACACGAGCCTCTTCTGGTCAGTCGACTCGGCTAGAACAGTGCTGAGTCATAAACACTCTGTGGTCGTTGCTTCAACTGTGTGTTTAAAATCATACAATGAGATCAAATTGAGAAACCTTTTGTTTCTGAACTGTTCTGCTTAATTTGGACAATTAACAGTTAAATCTCAGCCATTAAAGGGACGACAAAAAACGACCGACGTGCAGCTAAGACAGTGTGGACCTTCTACTGCATCCTTCACATGAAGTCAGCCCTCAGCTCTAAACTCTGTTTACACTTCATTCTGCACGTTAAAGTCTAATAACATGACTGTAAACTAGTTATCTTTATTCTGCTCCATCAAAGACACATAAATAAATACAAACACTGAGCACCTCATCTCCAGATGAGCTCTGTAGTAGGGCTGCAACAACGAATCGATAAAATCGATAAAATTTGATTATTAAAAGAGTTGGCAACGAATTTCATTATCGATTCGTTGTGTCGCGCGACTATTACGCCACTCAATAAGTCGCGGAGATGTTTGAGTATAAAAAATAAAGTAGAGTTGAGCGCAGAGCGGAGGTCGAGGAAAGACCACCGGAGACCCGTAACGATGTTCTGAAACACATGGCGGAGGCAGAGAAACCAGTACGACCTCAGTCATCCAAGGTGTGGGAGCATTTCACACCAGTGGAGCTGGTGGAACATGTTCTAGGTAGGGCTGTGCCACATCCAATCAATTTCAGCAAACATCCCAGAATGATTTAATGCAAACAAATTAAGGTATCAAACACGTATTACTACTTTGCAGTTAAATATTTAACCTTTATTCCAACATGAAAAAAAGCAGTAAATAACACTTTGATAAATACGTCAGGACATCTTATTAATGTCACCCTCACGGGATTCAGTATAATATATGTATATACATATATCATATAATAATATTCAGTATAATATAATAATGTAGATCATATAATAATATATTTATAACTATATATCCATTTATCAGACAGGTGCTTCATGTCCCTCACTCCCTAACTGTCCATGCTGGATCTGTCCCCGTTGTTTTAAAAAGCTAAATAAGTTATTAGCATGACGTCATCCAGCTAGCCAAACCTGTCTGGTGTACAGCTAGTAGAGAAGCTTCATGTGCTGCTTCCCTTTCCCGCTAGTCTGCTGTCTGATTGTGAAGTCAGGCTGATCTGATATCAGCTCTTTGGCCTGAAGTTTCTCCTCAAAGTTCTCCTCTCACACGGGTCACGTATTTGTCATTTCCAACTTCTGGTTTCAACCGGAAGCGGTCCTCACTTGAACCTTTAACTTCCGGTTAGCCGGTTCAACCGGAATCGAGGAAATGACAACTAAGAGACTTGAGAAGTACTGGTACCAGTACTTCTCAAGTCTCTTAATTGTCATTCGCTCCTCGAACCGGTGTTCTGCGCCGGTGTTCTGCGCCGCCATATTGACGGCCGTCCCTAAGCTCTAATGTAGCTCTGAGGAGCGAGGATCGAGGAGGGAGGAGGGACCTCGGAGGAGCCATGAGCGAGGACCCACGAGAACAGACTTCCAGGAAGTGTTTTAACGGCCGACACGCCCCCTCATTGTTCATCTGTGATGTGATTGGACGCTGCAGCCGATCGGACTGATGAGATTGTTTTCAACATGTAAACAGTGAAGACAGATCACAGAATGAACTCTAGTTTATATTTGATTAGTTTTCTGATTCAACATCTGGTTTAAATATTGTTCATTGTAGTCTGAACAACAAAAGGACCACAAACAACTTTCTTCATTTATTAGAAAGATTTGTGTTTTCATGATCTGATATTTCCCTCAATAACTTTATTATGAAACAATTAAAATCAGAGCGAGCTGGAGAGACTAAACCCTTTATATATATATATATATATCTATATCTATATCTATATATATATATATATATATATAGATATATATATATATATATATATATATAGATATAGAGAGAGAGAACTGAGAGACAAAATACTTTTTACATCATTCATCATAATTTCATTCAGTCACGTGAGGCTGTTCATTCCTGATTGTCGGGTTTGATGAGTTTTGATGACTTGGGAAATTAATGCTTTTTTGTTTTTTTATCCGATTCATCGATTAATCGAAAAAATGATCGACAGATTAATCGATTATTAAAATAATCGTTAGGTGCAGCCCTAAAAGACACATAAATAAATACCAGACAAACACTGAGCACCTCATCTCCAGATGAGCTCTGTATTAAAGACATAAACTGACTATAGCACTGCTGTGTATTAATGGGTATTCTATAGTGAATATTAGGTTGTTTTGTATTGCTTCAGTTACTTTAGGGAAACTACCTGCAGCTTGTCTCATTCACTTCTAAAGGATTAACTGTGAGAACAAAAGAGCTGCCAAAGTGTTTGTGGTGATGGAATCTTGTTTTATACTAAATAGATTAATATTAATACAAATACGCAGTGTAATGCTTTCTCAGTTTGTTGGCGACAAACTGAGAAACGAATGATCCTGAATGTGTGAAACACGTGAGATCAACTGGTGAAGGTTCATTTTGAGGAACCAGTTGTGAAAAACTAGCTGGCCTAGCCATACGTGATTGGTCAGTGGGCTAGCGTGACATGTTGGGCGGTGACAATCCCAATATCTGCTGCCTCTGTCGAGCGGACATTTTCAGCCTCAAACGCATTAAAACGTATTCAAGAAATACAACTGGGGAGGCTCGACTGTCTTCACTGGCGTCCATGAATCCAGAAGGACTTCTTACTGGAACTAAAACGCACGGATGTACTGAACAACCGTGAGATTAAACTCTTTATTAACAAAGAAAGGAGGATGGACTTTGTCTTTAAATAGTGAACAGCAGCTCTGGTTAGTTAAATGCGTTTGTTTTTACATCTGCAGTAGCTTTAATATGCTTGTTTATATATTATTATTTGTTTTTATGAAGATGGATTTTTGTTTGGTTTTATATGTGATAGGAACCATTGTTATGTCCTATGTTGCTCTGGGGACATATTTAGCCGGTGCCAGTGTTGCCAACTTGCCGACTTTCTCGCTAAATCTGGTGACTTTCCAAACCCTCATGGAGACAAATCTAGAGACTTGTTCTGGTGTTGTTGGAGACTTGTTCTGGTGTTGTTGGAGACTTGTTCTGGTGTTGTTGGAGACTTGTTCTGGTGTTGTTGGAGACTTTTCTGGTGTTGTTGGAGACTTGTTCTGGTGTTGTTGGAGACTTGTTCTGGTGTTGTTGGAGACTTGTTCTGGTGTTGTTGGAGACTTGTTCTGGTGTTGTTGGAGACTTGTTCTAGTGTTGTTGGAGACTTGTTCTGGTGTTGTTGGAGACTTGTTCTAGTGTTGTTGGAGACTTGTTCTGGTGTTGTTGGAGACTTTTCTGGTGTTGTTGGAGACTTGTTCTGGTGTTGTTGGAGACTTGTTCTGGTGTTTTGACTCGATGACGTTAAAACACGTACGTTCTACAGTTACTGTGGTAACGAGCAGCGGGAGCTGCCGTGAGCCCCTCCTCCGCCCAAAAGCACTCACAGTTACTCTCACAGAAGAGGAGACGCTGCAGTCAGAGCAGAGAGGAGACGCAGTCTCAGCGTATTCTCTGCAGTTAGTGTATTTATAGGTGTTGAGCTTCATTTTTACACGAAACACATAATAACCGTAGCTGTGTTTCAGCTGCAGGACAGCAGTGAAGGCCCAGGTATACAATGCACCGCCCACCACTGCTGCCACTGGAAAAAAAATTAAATAGTTATGCCAGCTTTGAACAGTAGAGGGCAGTGTTCACCAACAAAACTATATCTATCTGTCTATCTGTCTGTCTGTCTGTCTGTCCATCTGTCCATCTGTCCATCTCTCTATTTGTCTATCTCTTTCTCTCTCTCTCTGTCTCTCTCTCTCTCTCTCTCTCTCTCTGTCTCTCTCTGTCTCTCTCTCTCTCTGTCTCTCTCTCTCTCTCTCTCTCTCTCTCTCTCTGTCTCTCTGTCACCTCTGTATCTCCTTGCCCTCATTGTCAGCATAGTTATATCAGGAACATTCCAGTTTGTGTGTCAGTCACCTGTTTAGCAATTTTTCTTTCCTGCCTCTTTAGGGCCTCTTCAACATGTCACTGCTCCTCGTCACACACACACACACACACACACACACACACACACACACACACACACACACACACACACACACACACACAGTCCTAATATAACTATGTTAACAATAGCAGTACACAAACACACACTCACATACCAGCCCCATTATGTTGATGGGGACACAGCAGGGTCGGCCTCTGACTGTTCTCTCTTCACACTCTCGCTGATGGTTCAGCCCTGACACACCAGGGCCGCGTGCCCATATATAGTATTTATATTGGTACCAAAAAACCCCCAAAAAAGACAGGCTTGTGTGGGCCTGATAGACGTCCTGTCAGTCTCATAATGCACCTATGCTGTGTGTCATGGAGGTGTTTCCTACTCGACATAGAATCTTGGAGGATGAAAGCAGAAAACAGAAGCTGTTTGTGAATTATTACCTCTTAGAATAAATACATTTAAATACGTTAAATAAAAGATAACATGAGTGCACTGAAGTTGCATTCACAATGAATGTATGAATGAACCTGTATGTTTGAATGCATCAAAAGAAGCTTTAAAAATGTAAATCCAAATCATTCTTGCTCCCACCTCTAACTTTGACCCTGAGAGGCTGAACTCCTGATTCAGATGTATTGAAGAGGAATTCAATAGAATGCAATGAAAACGTTCTTCTTTCTTTCTTCAGTCAGTGGTTCCTCGTGGAAGCGTAGTGCCCGCCCTCCTGTTGCCCCCCCCCCTCAGGTAAACACTGTTAGCTCAGTCAGTGCATTGGCCTATAGTTTGCACTGTTAGCGCGCTGTTAGCTGCCAGCTGCTGGCTCAGCCGTCGCCATGTTGAGACGTCGTGACGTCACCCATTGGTTTGTGGGCTGTTGTTTTGAACAATTTCTCCTTCGCCATCTTGGATTACAGCCGATGCCGTTTTTTTTGCAACCAGTGAACAGGAAGTAACCATATCTAGACTGAGGAGGAGTGACGTAGAGACGCCGTATACGTCTCTGGTAGAGACCTGTCAATCACTGTGTAGCCCCGCCCCTAAAGCATCCCCTGCTTTATGGTCTGTTTGACTCTAAATGGACCATAATGTACTAAATGAACATCATGCTGTATTGAAGAAGACTTGAAACTAGAGATTGAGACCATAAACTCATGTTTACAATGTTTACTGAGGTAATAAATCAAGAGAGAAGTAGAGTCATTTTCTATAGACTTCTATAGAACCAGAGGAGTCGCCCCCTGGTGGACACTAGAGAGAATGCAGCTTTAAAGACACTTCCACATCGGCTTCACTCGTCAGAACCGGAGGTTGCCGCCTGGTATTACACCTTTATCTTCCAGCTCATATTACACATCTAAACAGTCAGATAGTGTAACAGTTAACTGTCTTCATCAGGATAACACTGGTATTGACTGTATATGTCTTATAATCCTAAAGAATCATGGTTGGAAAATAATAAAATGGTGTTTTCTTGAAGTTCCTCTCTCTCCCTCTAGGTGGCAGCAGGGGAGGAGAAACAGCTTCAGCTCTTTGAATATGCAAATGAGCTTCACTAACACTAATCTAACACAGCGGACTCCAGCAGTGAGGAGAATCTGCCCCGCGTGCTGAAACCATCAGCTGTTCATGTAAATAATAATACTATTAATAATTAGCAGCACATGTCGTGCTTTCATCACTAGGATTCTGATTCATGTTTACTTCTTCTTTTCATTCATTTTTAAATGTTCTATTTATTACACATACAATAAATCCCGGCCACCAATCCTGACAGACTGCACGGCTCTTATTTCCTGTGACAATCAATCCCGCAGTTTCTAATTGGATGGGGTAGTACCCCCCCTCCTCTTCCTCCCTCCTCCTCTTCCTCCTCCGCTCTCCGGTTTATTGTCACTGACAGTCGGATTATTCCCTCACAGAAGCAGCCTGCTTCCTCTCCTCCTCTTCCTCCTCTCCGTCCGACAATGCGGGCACCAACTAAGGATTTATAATTTCTTCTTCCACCTCTGCGTCGTTGGTTGCTCCTCTTCCTCACGGTAAGAGAACCTCTGCTTCCAGATCGCTTCTTTCAAATGTTTATTTTGCTGTACGTGCGCCCGCGCGCGCGCGTGTGTATGTGTGTGTGCGCGTCAACACTGCCTGGCTCCACCACGTGCACGTGTTAAACAGACTTGTGTTTCATAGAAAGCTTCTTCTTCTTCTTGTTGTTGCGTGATGCAGCGCGAGCACCGATTTAACTTCATCACAACTGCGGGGCGCGCGTGAGACGTTTTCTCTGCGTCCTGGCTGCGATGCGCGTGGAGATGACCGGCGTGTGTGTGTGTGTGTGTGTGTGTGTGTGTGTGTGTGTGTGTGTGTGTGTGCTCGTAATGAACCGAAGGCTTGTAATTAAAGACGCGCGCGTGCAGTCCTTATGACGGTTCAGCGCGGTGTGGACTCACGTTCCCCTTCAGACGACATGTTAACGTGACCCCCCCCCCCCCCCCCCGGTGTGGTCCCGGGTCTGCTGCTCCTAGAGCCGCACACGATGGTGGGACAGTCAGAGTCACAGCGGACTCTTCATGAGTTGGTTTATTTGTTTGTGTATATTTTTCTTATTTTAAATCGTGTCTTATTCTATCACACTGTGTTTATTGTCACGCGCCAATCACAAAGCCAAATTCCTTGTATGTGCAAATTCCATATGGCAATAAACCGTCTCTGATTGTGGTCATTGTTTTGAACTTTAATTTGTATTGATTTGTTGGAAGGCCTGGTTCATAACCCATCAAGGGGCTCCTCAACGACAGTTATACAATACAAGCACAATTAGACGAAACATTTAAGAAACAACGAAAATAACAACGAGATAATTAAACAATAACAAATTTGACCAAAAAAAAAAAGAAATAATAAGACATAGAATCAGGATATGTTTGTTTCCAAGGTACCAGATCACATGACACCATATATATATACATATATACATATACGTATATATATATATATATATTATGGAGGCAGACTCTAGTACATAACTAAAAATAAATGAATATTCCAGAAGGAAAACCAAACATCAGCAAAGGGAAAACATCTCCGAGTATCGTTGTACTTATGAATCTTCCATTTGACTGTAATCCCTCTCATTCCACTGAGCAAACATTCAGAAGAAGCACGAACACTCGTTCAGTTTCGGGGCCTTTTGTTTCCTTTCAACGTCTTAAAATAACCCGACAGGCTGTTACTATGCCAACAATAATAACTGAAAATGCACATTTGGGTACGTTTGGTATTTGGCACCTGGTCCCCCATCGAACATAACGTTGGACCTAAACCTCCCCGTCCTCACAGTCGTCCTTAAACACAGAGCTGAACTCTTGACTGAGATGTTTTTTTATTACAGTAGAACATTTAATTACCACTCTTGCTAATTCCTCTCACTGATTTAACTCAAACCCGCTTGAGGTTTCGGCCCCCGGAGGCTCCACGGACCCCCATTCTGTTCTGCCAGCACCACCCACAGCCCCCCCCCCCCCCCCCCCCTCCCCCCAATCAGCTCCTAAAATTCGTGTGGCATATGGCTCAGTCTTCCCCGAGGCTCACAGATGTTCAGTCGTTACATCAGCAGCCTAGTTTGGATGCAGAAGACACTGAAACTATAGTCTGCCTTCTGTGTGTGTGTGTGTGTGTGTGTGTGTAGGATGGGGGTGGGGGGTGTTTGTGTCTTTATGGGAAAGTGTGGCTCAGTAATTGGTGAGGTCTGATCGCCTCGTGTTCTCACTGGAGGGCTATAATACTCCGCTGAAGATAATCCCATGAAAAGGAGAGGGGAGTAATCCTGGGGTGTCTTTTAGGGGCTACAGGCCCTGCAGGAGAAACCAGGACGAGACAACCAGGTTGCTGCCTGTGAGCCCTTTAATATGGAGCAACGTTGGATATACGTCACAGGTTTGCATGTCTGTCAGTGGCAACCAGTTTGATCATCAAACCTTCATTGGTTGTAGAGTCCTGCAGAGGGACAACGAGAAGACAAAAGAACCAGCACAGTATCACAGCTCACACCAAATCCAATCCTTTGGTTTCATGTACAGGGACTCCAAATGTGTGGTGGTTGTGTTGTTTAAACCTAACTGTTGTTAATATACACAAAAGAAACAATTCTGTGTCAGATTTTTATAATTTTCTTTTACTCTAACCCGATAATAATCTGATGACCTTCATGAGGCCCGGCCCCTCAGGTTGGGAACCACAGCTCTAAACTCAGTGTTACAGTTTCTGTGCTGCAGGACTAAAGAGCAAGAGCTGACCTCTCAGGACCTCTCAGAGCTGACCTCTCAGAGCTGACCTCTCAGGACCTGACCTCTCAGAGCTGACCTCTCAGGACCTCTCAGAGCTGACCTCTCAGAGCTGACCTCTCAGAGCTGACCTCTCAGGACCTCTCAGAGCTGACCTCTCACTACCTCTCAGAGCTGACCTCTCAGGACCTCTCAGAGCTGACCTCTCAGAGCTGACCTCTCAGAGCTGACCTCTCAGGACCTCTCAGAGCTGACCTCTCAGGACCTCTCAGACCTGACCTCTCAGAGCTGACCTCTCAGGACCTCTCAGGACCTCTCAGACCTGACCTCTCAGACCTGACCTCTCAGACCTGACCTCTCAGAGCTGACCTCTCAGAGCTGACCTCTCAGGACCTCTCAGAGCTGACCTCTCAGGACCTCTCAGACCTGACCTCTCAGAGCTGACCTCTCAGGACCTCTCAGGACCTCTCAGGACCTCTCAGACCTGACCTCTCAGACCTGACCTCTCAGACCTGACCTCTCAGACCTGACCTCTCAGAGCTGACCTCTCAGGACCTCTCAGAGCTGACCTCTCACTACCTCTCAGAGCTGACCTCTCAGGACCTCTCAGAGCTGACCTCTCAGAGCTGACCTCTCAGGACCTCTCAGGACCTCTCAGAGCTGACCTCTCAGAGCTGACCTCTCAGGACCTCTCAGGACCTCTCACTACCTCTCAGGACCTCTCAGGACCTCTCAGGGTGAAGTACTGCTGATCACAGACAGAATATTAACAGTAAATTAACTGTAAATTACAACAAGGGACCAAATCTGACATTCAGACAAACACGTTTCCACCATCGTTCTCTTATTTTACTCAAACATTCAGGAAGTCTGCAGCTTTTTTCTTCGACAACAACACCGTTCATTGTTTTTTTTGTCCTTTACAATATTGAACTTGTGACTGCAACTCCTCAAAAGCACGTTTACAGTCGCAGACTGCGGCGCGGTGACCTAGAGATTTACAGGCCAGCTTCCACTGAGGACATCCGTCCTCCAGCTGCGTAATCTTCACTGTTAAAACCTGCTGGGTTAGTCGAGGATGTCAAGTGATGCCGGAGCAAACCTCCGTACTCCGTCATGGTGTACGCCTTCACGGATGTTCCAGAAACGGCTTTAAAAGAAGTCATGTATGACAATGAACCACAGCTCGCAGTGCATGGATGTTATAGCTGTTACTGATTGTTCAGAGCTCATGTTTTAATGAATTAATTCAGAAGTTTACACGAGAAGAAACTTTTCAACATTTCAAAGTCCATTCAAAATAATCTTTTTGACACTAAAAAGTCGCAGATTAAAACCTAAATGTTCACATTGAAACGATGCCCTCATGCATCACGAGAACAAGTACTGCACACTTAGTCAAAGTAGTAAAAAAAACGTTATGTAATGTAAAAAGCATCATTCCCTCTCATCACAAATAATATTGCATTTTCTATAAATTGCATTTCTGTAATCGTAAAAACTTTTTTTTTCTTTAAAATTTTCTTTCAAAAAAAAGTTGAAATAGTTAGCTAGTTAGCTAGTTAGCTTGTCCACCAGCCCGTTGTTAAGCTCATTCTCTGTAACCAGTGTAGCATTAAAGCTATAAAGCTAGCTAACTAGCCACCTGTCCACTAGTTAGCTAGCTTGCTAGCTTGCGTTAATGCTACACTGGTTACAGACAATGTCAATAACACAAACGTTAACGATAAGAGCTGCAGCTTTTAATTTATTTTCCTGCCAGACAGTCGATTCACAATAACTCTTCTTCGTTAGAAGATTTTTTTAATCTAGAACAAAAAATATTTCATTAATTTCATCATGTGCACATGTGGGTTTATTGAAGGAAATGTACGTCATGGGGAGAACACTGGGAACAAAAGATGAATCATTGTTAATGCTACATGTGAGGATCATTTTCATTACTCATTAATCTGTAACTCCTTGTAGTTTTTCTCATTTTCATTGAGGAGGAACCAAAGATCTCAAGGTGTCAAATATTCATTTTGGAGAAGCTGGATACTGAGGATTTGGGCTGAAACGTTTACTCGATAATCAAAAATGAAAGGCAGATTGATTTCCCGTTAATCGGCTAACACATGATGAGGACTACGGAGGCAAAATGTGCAGAGTTTGCAAGGAGGCAAGTCTACATGTGTCGTGACTCCCACTGCCTGGTTTATGTTGCTCGCTCACTCACTGGATGTTTAAACTGTGGAGCTGCATGTCAACCAGCCCACTGACGTCCCCCCTCCACCCGCACTGACAGGAGCTTTAAAAAGGACTTTAATCTGGGCTCTGTTGGTGGGTTGGTGGGCTCAGTGTGGGCTTTGGGGAGGACGGCTCCTACGTTGTGTGAGTGTGTGTGTGTGTGTGTGTGTGTGTGTGTGTGTGTGTGTGTGTGTGTGTGTGTGTGTGTGTGAGGGCTGGGCATTTTAGGAGGCATACTTACATTTCAAAGTAATGGCCTATTTATAGGGCAAACAAACAGCGGCACGGCGTGAGAGAGAGAAAAAACCGAGTCCGGCGCCTTTGGCCTGTTGTTAGCATGGAGGAATGCAGCGGTGCTAGTTGTGATAAGGAACGAGTGAAGGGGTTGCAGACACGGCTTGTTAGAAACACACATGACCACATACACACACACACACACACACACGTACACACACACACACGTACACACACACATGCACAGAAACAACACAATGCTCAGTGTTGGCACTAATGCTAACGTGCTGCTGTTTTCCTCTACGGCTGCAACAACTGATCCATTAAATGATGATAATTATTCTAAAAATACGATAAGTGTGTCTGATTGCACGAGGCGCTGTGGGAGCAGTAAGGCAGCCAATGGCGTGGCTTCTTGTAGGTCACGTGACGAACTACAGGAAACGACTCGGCCTCCTTCGTCTCTGGAGTAACCAGAACGTTACTTCATGGAGGTTCAGACTATTCATCATGCCGTCAGTCAGAGACGGTGAATCCTTTAAATCTTCACAACTGAAACTCAAGCAATATCTGATCAAATAATAATTATATAATCATAATAAAATACCAAAAATACAACAATAAATACGATAAAAACTATAGAATAATACAAATAAATGGTGAAATCTGGTGAAAGCAACACATTTAAACAAACTAGACAATACAAATGTATATCATTAACATATATATGCATATACTGTGTATATATATATATATATATATATATATATATATATATATATATATATATATATATATATATATATATATGCTCTCTACCCTGCAGCCGGGACATGCAGCATGCCTGATTGTGTGTGTGTGTCCAATCACAAATAGATAATACATGTTTGCCTCAGTGTGTGTGTGTGTGTGTGTGTGTGTGTGTGTGTGTGTGTGTGTGTGTGTGTGTGTGTGTGTGTGTGTGTCTAATTGTAGATAGCATGCTGCTCTATGTAATCGTGTGCGTGGGCGCTCATATCTTTAGGAGGGCGATCATCAAAGACTTTGATATCGATCACAGCCTCACGCGGCCCGAGGCGAACAGTGCGAGTGCTCGGATGCTAAACAGATTCACCGTGACTGTTTATGTGTGTATATTGTGTGTATATTGTGTGTATATTGTGTTCTTTGATTTTACTGATTCAATCCAGTTTAGTGAACTCTGAGACGACTGGGACAAACGTCAGCACTCTGCTGTGCAGCTCGTCCTGTGGGAACCAATCACTTTAAAGAGGCTATTATCAATATTTGCATTGTATGAAAATGATCACCTGACTCCCTCCAGCTCTACAGAGCCGCTGTGATGTCTTTCTCCTCGTTGTTTGTTTCCTGTTCAGAAACTCACACACTGACACTTAGATGTTGAGCTGGAACGTGTTTGTGTGCTGCAGAGCTCAGGAATGTTGGAATGTCGAGGCTTTAGAACCAAACCGATCGATTCTCTCTTTTTAACACAAACCCCCCCGTGGACATCAGAGCTCCATGTTTGATTGACATTTGATGTTGCCGTCCAAGTATCTCTCAGTACGTCTGAAATTTAACGTTTCATGTCTGCAAACCCTCTTGTGTTGTTAAAGTCCTCTGTTGCTGCTGACTTTAGTGGCTTTCTGATGCTTTTCCTCCGTCAAGCCGTAGAATCCCGGGATCGCTCTTCTCTCACCAGACTTGTTTTAGAAAACAAGCCGTGGACATTAACTTTGCTCTTGATACTATAAATTACTATAACAAAGTAAAAAAGACAACATTTAGTATTTTAGATGGTTTACACTTCAGAGCGGTTGAAATAAAAAAAATGAAGGCATCATGATGTAACTGAAGTGAACCTCCGTTGGTTAGCCGTTAGCGGTGCTGCTAACGTTACTAGCTCTCCTCCTGTTGGTTTAAACACTGATTGGTTGTTTACAATGAAACATGATCAGAGATCAGAGACTAGAAACACATGTTCTACTGAGTCAGTACAACTTTATTCACACTCTGATGGTTAATGTTAAACTTTATTCACACTGTGATGGTTAACGTTAAACTTTATTTACACTGTGATGGTTAACGTTATAACTTTATTTACACTCTGATGGTTAACGTTAAACTTTATTTACACTGTGATGGTTAACGTTAAACTTTATTTACACTGTGATGGTTAACGTTAAAACTTTATTCACACTGTGATGGTTAACGTTAAAACTTTATTTACACTGTGATGGTTAACGTTAAACTTTATTTACACTGTGATGGTTAACGTTAAACTTTATTCACACTGTGATGGTTAACGTTAAACTTTATTCACACTGTGATGGTTAACGTTAAACTTTATTTACACTCTGATGGTTAACGATAAAACTTTATTTACACTGTGATGGTTAACGATAAACTTTATTTACACTCTGATGGTTAACGTTAAACTTTATTTACACTGTGATGGTTAACATTAAAACTTTATTCACACTGTGATGGTTAACGTTAAACTTTATTTACACTCTGATGGTTAACGTTAAACTTTATTTACACTGTGATGGTTAACGTTAAACTTTATTCACACTGTGATGGTTAACGTTAAACTTTATTCACACTGTGATGGTTAACGGTAAAACTTTATTTACACTGTGATGGTTAACGTTAAACTTTATTCACACTGTGATGGTTAACGTTAAACTTTATTTACACTGTGATGGTTAACGTTAAACTTTATTTACACTGTGATGGTTAACGTTAAACTGTATTTACACTGTGATGGTTAACGTTAAACTTTATCTACACTGTGATGGTTAACGGTAAACTTTATTTACACTGTGATGGTTAACGTTAAACTTTATTTACACTGTGATGGTTAACGGTAAACTGTGTCATTAATCAGCGGTTCACATGTGTGATGATCCGTGAGGGGGATCAGTGCGGATCAATGATCGATCAACAGTCCGTTACACCACTAATTGTCGTGTAACACTTCATGTCACAACACAACGTGTGTTAGAACACAATGCTGTGCGGCATCAACACAACCAGCCAGCGCTGAGAACGGTGGAGCTGAAGCTAATATCTGTTGAAGAATGGAAGCATTGTTCCATCAGCAGAGCGACGGGGAAAACACAAACATGTTCCCTGAGATGCCCTCTTACATAAGCTCTCCCTTTCTTTTTTTCATATCATCTTCATGTTCTGCCTCTTGTTTTTTCTCTTCCTCACAGAAATTGAGGTCAGCGTTAATTGAAATTCAGACACCTATTAATTAGTGAGAGGGTTTTCTGTCTCTCTCTGTCTGATGTTGAATCTCTGCTGTATCCCCCTCTCATACCTTCCCTCTCTTCCTCTCCTCACTCTGATTCCCTCACATGTTTTGTCCTCTCCTGACGATGCTGCCGGTGTTGCTTGACGTCTGTACATGCAGCCTTGAACAGCCGCTCTCTTCGGGGAGTTTCTCCAGTCGTCCTGTGAGACGCAGCTGGCTGCTGATGAATCCAGAACAGTCAGAATCGTGCACAGCCCCGATTTCTCCGGCCGCTGATTATTTATTCGATCCGCCTGTCAGCTTGTTGTCGGGCAATTTGTTAATTAATGGAACTTGGGTGGACTGTGAGAGCGTGATTAAAGACAAAGTAAAGGGAACTATTGATGCTGGTTTACTTCCTGTTTACCTCACAGCCTTTGTTGCATTATTTGAAAGGTACAGGAAACTTAAAATTAATATTTTAACAATGATAATATTGTCTGTAGTCTTGCCCTCAGCTCTTCGTCATCAATATCTATAAATTGCTTTGATGTTTTTATTTTTACCTACATTTTATTCTCTTTATGTGCTGGTTCAGATGCATGTATTGACTTGTAGATTATTTAACTAATTGTTGTGATCAGCTGACAACAAACTGCTTGTATATTGGATATAAATATATAGATTCCATTGTTTGCCAAATTTGTAAATTATATTATCAAAGAAATTGATGATTTATGTCATGCAACTGTGTTATTCTGCACTAAAGACATGTTCTAGTTCTCTCTACTTCTCGTCATGATGGTTCTGTTTCCATAGAGGAGCAGAACTTTAGATTACAGAGAAGATCAAGATCACAGAGAGAAAAATATGACGGGAGTGAAAAATACCCCAAACTGCTTCAAGGATCAGAAGAAGAAGTTGTTTATTAAAGATGAGCCTCGTACTGCTTCAGGCTCCTCAGCATGTGGTCATGACCGTCTGCAGTCCGTCTTCCAGTGGTGGGCCGTCAGGGCCTTCAAGGCCTTCTCTGCTGGCCTAAACAGAATCACAAAGTTATATCTATTTTATAATTTAACAAGTTTTCATAAATACACTATATGTATTATAATTTATAAATATATTTTCCCATCATCTTATTTTCTCATTGCACAGCTACTGTCTTCCTCAGTTGCTCTGCTTCCAGTGCAGCTTGTTTTAAGTAGAGCTTTTATCCAATCAGATTTCTCCTCTGTGTCTCTAGGTAGAAGAGAGGCCCGAGGCCTGCAGACTCACAAGTGAATCCATGTGCAGTTTAAGTGAATGGGGACGATATTGTTGATTGTCATAGTGTTCAACCAATCAGATCTTTAGTTTGACATGTTGGGGCTATTCTTTGACGTGTCAGAGCCTGCTAGCTGGCCCACAACTACGTCAGCATTAACACTAAGCTCAGTTTTAAGGAGCAGCTCTGCTGTGGGGTGCAGTGTGTGCTGTGATTGGTCAGTGGGCGAGCACGTGACTATTGGAAAACGAAACTTACAGCAGCGGCTTAGTCGGAGTAGTGAGAGTTCAAATTGAAAGATATGGAAGAAATTATGACATTTTTTGCATTTTGCTTGGTGTAGATTATAATTTTTTTTTACCTAGCTTTGTCTGCAGTAGCTTTAATATGCTTGTTTGTATATTATTATTTGTACAACTTGTTTTTATGAAGATGGATTTTTGTTTGGTTTAATATGTGATAGGAACCATTGTTACATCCTATGTTGCTCTGGGGACATATTTAGCCGGTGCCAGTGTTGCCAACTTGGCGACTTTCTCGCTAAATCTGGCGACTTTCCAAACCCTCATGGAGACAAATCTAGAGACTTGTTCTGGTGTTGTTGGAGACTTTTCTGGTGTTTTGACTCGATGACGTTAAAACACGTACGTTCTACAGTTACTGTGGTGAACGAGCAGCGGGTGCTGCCGTGAGCCCCTCCGCCGCCCCAAAGCACTCACAGGTGGACTCTCTCTCGCGCAGCAGTCAGAGACGAGAGGAGACGCAGTCTCGGCGTATTCATATATCTGCACTCTACAGTTAGTGTATTTACAGGTGTTGAGCTTCATTTTTACTCGAAACAAATAATAACCGTAGCTGTGTTTCAGCTGCAGGACAGCAGTGAAGGCCCAGGTATACAATGCACGGCCCACCACTGCCGTCTTCAATATGTCATGATTGGCTGTGTGTGTGTGTGTGTGTGTGTGTGTGTGTGTGTGATGTTGCCTGATGGAAAACCTTCACCACTGAATCTTTTCTGGCTTCTTGCTTTTTGTTTGTTTGTGTTGTTGTGTTGCTGAAATCCTGTCCTCTGGCTTACAGTTGACAAACACATCATCATCTTTTTCTTTTTCCCTTCTCTCCAGTGCAGGAAAAGCCTGAAAAGCTTTTTGAAGCATCATTTCCTCAAAAGCTTTTCCTTTGGTTACCAGTTCAGTTGTGTTGGACCACCTGCCTCAGTCATGACAAAGAAACTTTCGATGGTATTGACTGGATGTCTGGTCATTAATGGATGTCAAGGCTCGATTCTGCCGTGCACAATAGCCGGCGTCGTGGAAATACACTGGAGAGGTTGCGCGGCTGTGGGAGTGCTGTCCTCTGATGTGTGAGAGAGAGGAAGCTGGAGCCCGAAGGAAGGCCGGCAGAGAAAAGGGAGAGAGCCTCTTACCCTAATGCACTTAAAGTCTCCAGAGGAAGGAGAGACTGAGAGGGGGGGGGGGGGAAGACAGTGGTAAGAAAGGAAGACAGAGAGACAGAGGGAGAGGGAGCAGCCATCTCTTGTATTTAAGTGTGTGGATGTGGGGGAGATCTGGGGAAGACGAGTTGGAGAGAGGAGAGGATGGGTGTGTTAGGCGGTGGTGAGCCATCAGATAGTGAAGGTTGGAGGTTAATAACTCACCGTGATGAGCGCTGGAGGAGAGATCTCGTACCAGGTGACGGGTGTCTGAGGGCCGCGTTTAGTCCGGTTGAACCGAACCCTTTGAGCGGTGAGCTCTTTGGAGTCAAACTCTGGTGCAAACCAAACAACCGCTCTGTGGTCCACCAGCCAATGGGTGGTCTTGATGCTCTGTCAAGTGAACTCTGGAGCGTTTCATTTCTGGTCTGCTCACAGGAAGTGAACTATTTACGTTTCTTTTCATTAGTAAATAAAGCCTTGCTCTTCCTGTTTTGACGACTGCTGAACTAGTAGCGTATTTGCACATTTGCTACCATTGAATTTGATCAATTTAGTCTTCATCAGACCCAGACGGAAACCTCCAGTTCTGCCGAGTCCTCCTTCAGATTGAGAACAGATATATACAGAAGTGTATTTAGAGGAATGAAGTCAACAGAAGGATGCAGAACAGAAGCACATTTGCTCTTTGAGCCGTAGACAGAAAGGAAAAAGGTCTTCAGGAGAAGAAGAGACACACGGAGGTCCTGGTGAGTGAGACGCACTCCGAGAACTCGCCCATCGGCTGTTTGATTGCAGCGGTGAAAGGAAGCCAAAGATGAACTGTGGCTTCAATAAAAGCTCCTCTTCTACAGATGTTAGAACATATTGATACACTTGAGCATCGCAATACTATGTTCCTCCGATACTGTATTGATTCTCAAAAACGATGAATATTTAACATTTAATTTAGAATTTTAACAAAGAGTCCTGCAAGCACTTTTATGTTGTTTTCTCAATGATGAATGCAAATATCAATGTCTTTGCTCAGAATGCACAAAACGCAATATATCTCCTTGCTTACGGTATCAGATATCGTAATATATTGAATTGTGATGCGTATGTTATCGTCACATTCTTTCCATCACACAGCCCTCTGTTCTCCTCCTCACTGCTAACGAAGCTAACGGATGTGAGTGAAACACAAGTGGTCATTTCAGCTCCACAATCACTGTTTTGTCACAAAATATTATGCAAATCACGGTAATATCTGACGTGTTCAGGACCGTCCTGAACAGAACCCATCAACAGATTTAAAATTCACCTGATCAGAGAAGACTTTTATAAGAGTGTGTGTGTGTGTGTGTGTGTGTGTGTGTGTGTGTGCAGTAAAGAGAGAGAACATGGAGTGTGTTATCTGGTGTGAAGCACTTTGAGGCCCCTCTGTTCCGTTTCACATCACACCAGCAGCACAGTGAACTGCGTCTCTACACATCAGCAGCTTTCTTTCTTTCTTTCTTTCCATTTCTTTTGAGGCACAGTGTTTTGCAGCTCGACTCTCGAGGCGCTTTGTGAAATGCAGTCTTGTTACGGAGCTTCGACTGCAACAATAAGGGCATTTCTTTCCCGCGGAGGACGAGGGCGTTAGCGTATCGGATTTAAAACCCGGGCCCCCGCGTGTCTGCCCTGTGAGACAAACGGGGCCCTGTCTCCTCGACGCGGCAGTAATATAATAGCGCTAAAGTGATCTTTCTTCGTGCATTATAGTGTGTGGAGACATTTCCATTTCAAGGATTGTGTGCTTGTCACACAGCGGGGGGGTAAAGAGGGATTTTAGTCGAGAACGTTTTGTGTTTTCCTTCCTCTTTAGTGCAATACGATTGTGTGTGTGTGTGTGTGTGTGTGTGTGTGTGTGTGTGTGTGTGTGTGTGTGTGTGTGTGTGCACGTTAAGCCCTCACAGTTGTTTGCAGAGGTGGATGTTTTTACATTTCAATGTAAAGGAATCACACGCTCGTCCCACTTGCGTTATCTCTGTCAGCAGAACCTCAAACAGGACTCTGGGTTCCTCTCGGCGCCCCATAAAGCCGGCCCCGTGCTCTGCTGTCATCCGCATAATCCAGTTGAACACCAGCACGGAGTTCTCATATCTAATGTAGGACCAGGCAGCGGATCTGGGTCAAACAGCGCCGGCGCTGAGAGGAAGGGGACGGCTGTCGGTTTTGTTTCTTTAAGTCACTGAGCCGCCAGAAAACCGTCATAGTGTCAGAATGTGTTAGTGACATGTTAGTGTGCAGAGTGTTTATCAGGCTGCGACACAGAGACATGTATTAATATATAAAGTAATAATATCTGCACCATTTCAATAAAGACGTTACATAAATACGGTCTTTTCAAAATAAACTTCCATCTTCACAGGAAACTCAGTTAGGTTGAGGCAACAAAAGCACGTAGTTCAGTTTAGTAAACGATCGTTGAACCCGGGACGTCACATGTTCCTCTCTGTGTTCTTGATCTTCTCTGTGATCTAAAGTTCTGCTCCTCTATTAACAGAACCATCATGAGTAGAAGTACAGAGAACTAGAACACGTCTTCAGTTATGATGACATCAATCAAAGAAACATCAAGAAAAGAAACGCAAATTTAATTTCCATGATAAGTTATTTTACAAAAATAGGCAAATAATGGAATCTATATATCCAACATGTTTCCAAGTGTCCACAAGTGTTAATAAAAAATGGAGGCTTTACGTGCTATAAATAATGATCTATTCACATCCTCTCCTCCTCTCTCCTCTCCTCTCCTCTCCTCTCTCCTCTCTCCTCTCCTCCTCTCCTCTCCTCTCCTCTCCTCTCCTCTCTCCTCTCTCCTCCTCTCCTCTCCTCTCTCCTCTCCTCTCTCCTCTCCTCTCTCCTCTCTCCTCTCCTCCTCTCTCCTCTCCTCTCTCCTCCTCTCCTCTCCTCTCCTCTCTCCTCCTCTCCTCTCCTCTCTCCTCTCCTCTCTCCTCTCTCCTCTCTCCTCTCCTCTCCTCTCCTCCTCTCTCCTCTCTCCTCTCCTCTCCTCTCCTCTCCTCTCTCCTCTCCTCCTCTCTCCTCCTCTCCTCTCTCCTCTCCTCTCTCCTCCTCTCCTCTCCTCTCTCCTCCTCTCCTCTCCTCTCTCCTCCTCTCCTCTCCTCTCTCCTCTCCTCCTCTCTCCTCTCCTCTCCTCTCTCCTCTCCTCTCTCCTCCTCTCCTCTCCTCTCTCCTCCTCTCCTCTCCTCTCTCCTCCTCTCCTCTCCTCTCTCCTCTCCTCCTCTCTCCTCTCCTCTCCTCTCCTCTCCTCCTCTCCTCCTCTCCTCTCCTCTCTCCTCTCTCCTCTCCTCCTCTCTCCTCTCCTCTCCTCTCTCCTCTCTCCTCTCCTCTCCTCCTCTCTCCTCTCCTCCTCTCCTCTCCTCTCCTCTCTCCTCCTCTCCTCTCCTCTCTCCTCTCCTCTCTCCTCTCTCCTCTCTCCTCTCCTCTCCTCCTCTCTCCTCTCTCCTCTCCTCTCCTCTCCTCCTCTCCTCTCTCCTCTCCTCCTCTCTCCTCCTCTCCTCTCTCCTCTCCTCTCTCCTCCTCTCCTCTCCTCTCTCCTCCTCTCCTCTCCTCTCTCCTCCTCTCCTCTCCTCTCTCCTCTCCTCTCCTCCTCTCTCCTCTCCTCTCCTCTCCTCTCCTCTCTCCTCTCCTCTCTCCTCTCCTCTCTCCTCTCCTCCTCTCCTCTCCTCTCTCCTCTCTCCTCTCCTCCTCTCTCCTCTCCTCTCCTCTCCTCCTCTCCTCTCTGTGTTCACTTCCTGAAGTTCAGTCAAAGTTTCTCTGATTTCTTGTCACATGACTGTTGGTCTCCGATGATTCAGCGTTCGGCACACACGATGTGTTCAAAGACCGTCGGAAAGATGAAAATATGATGATAGTGACGTGTGTCACAGCTCCTGGCTGTGATGAACGGGGTAGTTTTGACCGATTGTTTGAAGAAAACATGCTTTTCAATCCCGCCGGCGGGTTTTGGGGTTCAGAGGGTTTTAATATAATATCCCATTTGTGTCATTAGAGCCCCTTAAATGTGACACACTGGCCCTTTAAACCTGGCCAGCAGGACTGTCCGATGCTCAGTAATGTTACGAACAGTTTGGGTTCCCACTTCTTCACACTGAGCGAGTCCTGCTTCCTCTCCCGTTCTCTCAAACTCCGTCATTAAAAACCAAAGTGAGTGAAGCAGAGCACATGTCTCCATGGTTCCAATGTTCCACTATTAGAATCGGACGGTGAGTTTCATCAGGTGAATAGTCGAGGCGCTCAGCGGGCGACTTGAAGTCGAGATCACGGGTGCCTCGTTTGCACCTGAAGTGCCGTTACCGTGGAAACCGCAAACAAATCTTGGCCTCGGAAGCGAAGAGATGATCCGAAAACAGGAAGCATCCCCGAGGTCCCACGTACCAACGAAGAACACGTTAACATCCGAGTCTAATTAAACACCGTCAACCGTGTGTGTGTGTGTGTGTGTGTGTGTGTGTGTGTGTGTGTGTGTGTGTGTGTGTGTGTGTGTGTGTGTGTGTGTGTGTGTGTGTGTGAACAGACACCAGTATAATGTCTCTCATGCAGACACATGTCCACTTACAACGACTCAACAGGAAGTGATGACGTTATCGGTCCGTCCAATTAGACTTCTGATCAACGTCTGCTGTAGACGTCATGTTGTCATCGTTAATATTGTCCTAACAAGATGCAGTGATTGATGCTATGACTGACGGAGGGTTAGTTATCATTAATAATGACTGCTGTCTTCCATTCAGGAGCATTTTTGTAGTTTAAAGTTAAGACAAACGGAGTTCAACAGACACAAAAGGACTTCCGTCCGTCAGGCTGCTGAATCCAATTTGCACCTGTTCTCTCAGAGAAGAGCCGAGAGGCTTCTGAGAACCGCTGTTCAATCAGAGGAGGGGTGTGTGTGTGTGTGTGTGTGTGTGTGTGTGTGTGTGTGTGTGTGTGTGTGTGTGTGTGTGTGTGTGTGTGTGTGTGTGTGTGTGTGTGTGTGTATGTGTGTGTGAGATGTGTCTGATCTACGTTTGACACACAACCTCTGTGGACGCCATCTATCATGCTTGGACCAATCGCAGGAGTTTGGAGTGACACAGACAAATGTGTGTGTGTGTGTGTGTGTGTGTGTGTGTGTGTGTGTGTGTGTGTGTGTGTGTGTGTGTGTGTGTGTGTGTGTGTGTGTGTGTGTGTGTGTGTGTGTGAGAGACAGCAGTGAGAAACAGGTCAGTGTGGAGCGCCGACACAACGAGCCTCCACAGAGCCGACATGAGAAACAGCCATTGATTCATTTTTTTTAATTAAAGGTCCTCTGGAGCGCCGGAGTATTCAGCTGGACCAGTGACAGAGGTGTGTGTGTGTGTGTGTGTGTGTGTGTGTGTGTGTGTGTGTGTGTGTGTGTGTGTGTGTGTGTGTGTGTGTGTGTGTGTGTATATTTTAGCACAACAATCTATTCTAAAGTACAAGTATAGGTAATATTAGTGATGAAGTGACCCTCTCTAGTTAATGATGTTAATGAGTTGGGTTGTTACATTAACAGCATCCATAAAGAGCTGAAGCTCCGCCCCCGATCAGACAGACAGACAGACAGACAGACAGATCAGCTCTTTAAACGTCCTCGTTCATGATTTCGTGGAATATCTATGAATCACGGACGCATCATTTTTTCGTAGGGTCGGATGAGACCGGCTTGAATTAAAACGCCAAAGAAAACTACTTGAGATTCAAAGATGAGCCTTCACTTCCTGTCTCATGCTTTGAATACC
>JAVDOI010000005.1:33367809-33498815 GCA_032191485.1 Leptoclinus maculatus | reverse complement strand
GTACGCCGCGCGGTCGTAGATTCTACTGAGCCGGATGGAAAATGGCAGAAAGCCAATAGCTGAGCTCGTCTTCGAGGTCCAGATCAGTGAATTACTTTGAGCCCGTCGCTGGTGCTCTTAATGTGAAATCAATACACCTTTCTCCACTTACCAGAGTAAAACGCTTGACCTGAGGATTGACTTTTTTTTTAGCCCCCCCCCCCCCCCCCCCCCCTCTCTTTATCTTCTGAGGAATGGCTCCGTAAGTTTGAGGACAGCTTTTATTTTTGCAGCGATACACAAGGTTAGATCAGGAGCTGTCGGGCCTTTACTCCGGCTACACGACGACCTCTCAGCTCGAGTTACCTGACGTTCACCTCAGAAACAGAGAGTCCCAAGAGCTGTAGATACATTTAATGAGGATTTAATGTGATGATATGCTGCTATATATAACATATTTCATAACCTGGCTGCAGTTATTTGCTATATTCAACATTTAGCTTTGTTTGTACTCGCGTGTGGCACCGAGAGCCAAACTATTTCCATAAACTTGGAAGCACACGGTTGTCTAAAATATCGTTTAATGCAGCGTTAAGATTTCCCTTCATTGGAACTAAAGGACCCAAACCATAAACAATACACAGGAGTATCCTAACACTTTAACCTCATGCAAAGCAGCTTAATCAATAAACTGCAGGCTCCTATATGAGCTACAAATCAGGGCACATTAATAACCTGGCATCCAAATGTACTGGGATATAATGTATGCTAATAAAAGTCCAGTAATGGTTGTTGAAGAATTAAATTATCCATTCTTCTCTGCAGTCAGATTTAGTGATAGTAAAACTCCACTTCCTGTCTACCAGAATGCTACTGAATGGGCCTCGGACATGGTCGCATATTTGGGGTCAAACCTGTATTTTTGGTAGATGTGCAGCCAGATGTGTTCCCACTCATGACGCTGTCAAACTATTGGACCGTGAAGCCGATGCTGAAGTGCCTTAAACCTGCATTCTCTCTAATGTCCACCAGGGGGCGACTCCTCTGGTTGTATAGAAGTCTATGAGAAAATGACTCTACTTCTCTCTTGATTTATTACCTCAGTAAACATTGTAAACATGAGTTTATGGTCTCAATCTCTAGTTTCAAGTCTTCTTCAATACAGCATGATGTTCATTTAGTAGATTATGGTCCATTTAGAGTCAAACAGACCATGAAGCAGGGGATGCTTTAGGGGCGGGGCTACACGGTGATTGACAGGTCTCTACCAGAGACGTATACGGCGTCTCTACGTCACTCCTCCTCAGTCCAGATATGGTCACTTCCTGTTTACTGGTTACCAAAATGGCGACGACCAAAACGCTGAACTCCAGGCTTCAAAACACCAGGTTCCCACAAACCAACGGGTGACGTCTCGATGGTTACGTCCACTTCTTATAAACAGTCTATTCATTCTCAAGGTTTCAAAGTTGGCAGTTAAACCCCACTGGGAAAAAAGATTTGACCAAAATCAAGAGAACATTTTGATGAAATCATCTGTTTGGTTGGAGGATTAAATGTTGTACAAGATGAACTGTGACGTTCCCCAGAGACACAACAACACCACGTCATATGAAAAACCTGCTAAAAATCAATTGTAGATCTTTTTTTTTTTCTTTCCCCCGAGTGGATCCTGTTTTAATAAATCCTGCCTCACATTCCTCTTGACCCCACCGTGTCACTGTGTCCCCCCCCCCCGCACTCCCCCCCCCCCCCCCCCCCCACCTCACCTGCAAAAAGGGAGGAAGGCCACAGATCAATACGTTTGATGGGGGGGAGGCAATAAGCAGCCCTATTAAGTGACAAAGGTTTACTCTGTAACAGCTGGGCTGGCGCGGGAGCCGAGCTTGTCTGACTAATGAATCGTGAAACAATCAGGCAGTAGCCATTTGTGTTTAGATCTGTAAATATGGCGCGGTACAAGTGCCAGACCATCGCTGGCACTCCAGCTGGGGCCACAGATGGTCTGGATTGGAGGCGAGGCGCGGGCAAACCGTTAGCTCCTCCGGCCCACACTGCACCGCACCTCCTCTGTCTCTGAGTGACAACTTCACTTTCGCGCTAACTTAGCCCGCCTGCCCCACATTGGGAGCCAGGATTTGGTTTAAAAAAAAAAAAAAAACCCAAAAAAACCCCTGACAGCTCCTGAATGGGAGCCCAGCCGATGAGCAGTCTTGCTGCAAATCCAGCAGAGGGAACCAGGAGGGGGGGGGGGGGGTATAGAGAGCCAGGGTGAAAAAAAAAGAAGAGAAAAGCAATGATGATCCTGCTATTTAAAGACATGATCAACCTAATTAACCTTGGGATGCCAATGACTAATTCTGAGGTGGCTGGTCCACCACGAGGTGTGGAGGCCTCATAAATCTCACTAATAAGAAGCACTTCTTTTTTTAAAATAGGAGGGCGAGCGGCGCTGGTCATTATTTGGAGGAGGACTGAGAATACTGTATGTGGTGCTTCTTATCGGTTTAAGCTGGGGGAGGGAGGCGGCTGCAGATTTAAAAAACCCTCCGACGACAGCTGAGCAAACACAGAAACATTCAAATAGACAAATAAGAAGTCAAAGACGTTTAGAAATAGAGCCGTGGAGGAGATAAAAGGTTTATTTAATCTTGTTTTCAAGGTAAAAAATGATTCTTCCAGGCGCTTTACTCTCCACACTGCGGTGCGGTGAATGTGGAAAAGCGGGTGCAAAGCCATTACAATGCCCACCAGGGTCTATTAAACCGAATGACAGACGTTGTTTACAACCCCAACTGCTTCTGCAAAAAAAAACGCCGCCATTATCGCTGCATACTGATGCGAGCGTCAACAGCAGGCCTGGCTCGTCTTTTAGAGGAAGCGTTTATCAGCGTCTCTAAAGGATTCAGAACCTGCTAAATCACTAGATGGCGGGTTACCTTCATTACTTCCACCAGCATATTGGGTCTGTGAACGCTGGCTGATTAAAATCACACGCCGACGTCAGGATCAAACCTGTGACACTTCAGTTACCTCCAAACATAGAATGTCACTTCTGAAGAAGACGAGACGTGACGGGAGGAAGTCAGACACGACGAAAAGACTTAAAAGTGGCTCAAGAGCATCGCGAACTTTGCTGCAGCGGCGGGAAAGTATTCACGATTGTTTGAATAGTTTAAGAAAAGACAAGTTTTCATCCTGTGCCTGCATTAATTGCTGAGATGTGTCTTTGAATATGTCAAATATAAAAACAAGAAAATGTAATGTAAGTCAGCTAACCTCATTTAAACCTGAGACTAGTTGCATTGCAGGTGTTATAGTCCGGCTCTAAGGCCGTAGCAAATTATGGAAAGACACGCAAGGGATTAACTAAATATAGACTTTTATTAAACAAAGATTGAAATTAGTTTACCAAATGTAACCAAAATGTTATTCAGTATACGGCAAATCAGATGTCCAGCATAGCACAAGGTGTGCCAGAGGAGAAGAAGCGGGTAAGTCTTCCCAGCATATTAAACTCTTAATGTAGAGTTAAGCTAAAGTGACTAAAGCCAATAATAATATAGTTATAGTTAATTCTGCATTAAAGCTGTTTGTTGTTGCATTTTGCTCTGAAGCTCCTGTATAAAAGTAGTGATTGCTGGAACTAATGCGATCAATTAGAGTTGCCGTTCAACAAATTGGAGCCACATTTGTAGTCCTTCGTCATCAGCTGTTTACATTATTTAGTCAACCCTCTTATTTAAAGGTGCAGCTTTAACACTAACGACACTCAGTCGACATTCAGACCCTGAAACTCGACACGCCGTCGGCTGCAGTGTCTGGACGTTCTGCTCTGCCTTGTGCTGCGGGGATATTTATGGGCGTCTAAATGTGCATGAGCAGGTCTGCAGAGCCTTTTGTTTCACAGTGGTAATAACACCAGAACCCAGACCTATACTGTCCTTGCCCCCCCCCCCCCCCCCCCTAACCTAGGCAATGGAACTTTCTGCGCAACGTTAACTGTCACGACCCGCGGTGGCGGCGGCTGGAAATGGCTTAACTAAACTGTCAGATCTAATAAAGCCAATAAAGGGATCAGATAAATGTTTATTACATAGTGGGAAAAGATCATTTCTGGACAGAAATTGAGGATGACCTTTCCGGATAATTCCTCGCTGCCTCCCCCCCCCCTCACCCCCCCCCCCCACTGGATAAATCACCGGGTCCCTTTGGTTTCACGGCTGATGGAGCCCTGCTGACGTGGGGTTGTTAAAACCTCGCTAGCTCTTCTTTCTTTGTCTCCCCAATTACAGGAGCCCTCTGAGTCTGAACGTACAGACATGGCTGTGGCTGCTGCACATATAATACATGAATATAGATTTCTTTAAATTAAACTCTGATGCATTTCTGCAGTAAATGTAACTTCTAAGATGTTTCATGGAGTCTTGTTTGGACAGGAACGTGTTTTCACCTGTTTCTTTTGTTAAAATAAGCACTAAACACTAAATTGTAGTAGTAATGCAGGATGTATGCAATATGAATGCATGAAGAACAACTTTTACAAAGGCTACAACCAAACATTTTGATGCAGGAGTGATATAGAAGAGTTTACCCGACAAAAGTGATTGAATATAGTTATATGGCACGTGTGCTATTAAGACACTCTGTAACGCCACGAGTCTACACTTCAACCACATCTTGACTGCTTCCTTTCAAATCCACTGGAGTGAAGAGGCAAAACTAGAAAGATTGTGTCCAAATACGTCTAACCCTGACTGTAACTATCGGCACTTTGTTAAGTTGTTACGGCGAATGTGGTAACAAATGATTGTGTATTGGAATCAGACTCATCATCCTGTCAAGGTGAGTCCAACATTCACTCTCCTCTAGACACCCTGCAGATTATTTATGAACTCTTTTTGTATGCAAAGAGGCTTTAGGTTTAGGTTAAGCTTTAGATTTCGATTTAGGTTTAGATTTCGGTTTAGGTTTAGATTTAGGTTTAGGTTTAGATTTAGGTTTAGGTTTAAATTTAGCTTTAGGTTTAGATTTAGCTTTAAGTTTAGCATTAACTTTAGGTTAAGCTTTAGATTTAGCTTTAGGTTTAGCATTAACTTTAGGTTAAGCTTTAGATTTAGCTTTAGGTTTAGCATTAACTTTAGGTTAAGCTTTAGATTTAGTTTTAAGTTTAGCATTAACTTTAGGTTAAGCTTTAGATTTAGCTTTAGGTTTAGCATTAACTTTAGGTTTAGCTTTAGATTTAGCTTTAGATTTAACTTTAGGTTTAGATTTAGGTTTAGATTTAACTTTAGGTTTAGCTTTAGATTTAGGTTTAGGTTTAGCTTTAGATTTAGGTTTAGGTTTAGATTTAACTTTAGGTTTAGCTTTAGGTTTAGATTTAACTTTAGGTTTAGCTTTAGATTTAGGTTTAGGTTTAGCTTTAGATTTAGGTTTAGGTTTAGATTTAACTTTAGGTTTAGATTTAGGTTTAGATTTAACTTTAGGTTTAGCTTTAGCTTTAGCTTTAGATTTAGCTTTAGGTTTAGATTTAACTTTAGGTTTAGCTTTAGCTTTAGGTTTAGATTTAGGTTTAGATTTAACTTTAGGTTTAGCTTTAGATTTAGGTTTAGGTTTAGCTTTAGATTTAGGTTTAGGTTTAGATTTAACTTTAGGTTTAGCTTTAGGTTTAGATTTAACTTTAGGTTTAGCTTTAGCTAGTGCACTTTGTGTGAGGTGAAGACATCATTACTGGACTATTGTGAAGTGTTACCAGATCGGCCAAGTAAAAGTCCAAGTGAACAAAGTAACAAAGCATAAGCTCCTTGTTATTACATTATTAATGTAGGGGGGGGGGGGGGGGGTGTTATAGTTCAAACCGATGTAAAATTTAAGACGTACACAGAAAACCTGTAACGCTCATGAAATATGGATGACGACACCTTCCCCGCCTCGCGGGTTCACTTCAACAGATGTGGCGTGATGAGATCAGGTTGGGGGGGTTTGAAGATGCTTTCCTTTCTGCCCCATTCCCTCTCACAAACCCCCCCATTCCCCCCCCCCCCCGCCCCTCCTTGGCCTGTCCTCTGAGCTACATGTGGCATGGCTGCCTACCGCTTCCCGTGACAAGCCAAGCTGTCCGCTGACCACTTCATTTTTGATGTTGGCAGGCGAGACTCGAGCAGCGGCGGCCAATGTGTGTGTGTGTGCACGGACACACACACACACACACACACACACACACACACACACACACACACACTGGGTTCAAGGGAACATCATCCAAGAAGGAGAAGAGTTTCCAAATGACCAAACACAGGCTGCTTGATGAGTGTTTGCTTCGCCTCTTCTTTGTTTTCTCTCCGTCTCAGAAGTCCATCATTGTATCTCTGTTTATCTTTTCACTGCCTCTTCTTCCTCCTCCTTTGTGTTGATATTTATATCTTCTGTCTGTCTTGGCTGTTGGTGGTTTTTTGCTCTTTGTTTAAGAGGCATTTCTATGTGTTTTCTCTCCTGCTATTGTCTGTCTTGTCTTTACTTCCTTTAAGACTTTACTTTTTCTTTGCGTCGTCTTTGTGTCCAACTTTTCTTTCTCTTTCTTTAAAATCTTCTTCATTACAGCGTTTTCTCTCGTGCTCTGTCCTTACATTGTTCTGTGGTTCTCTTATTATAGTGCATGTCCTTCTCTTTCTTACTTCATATTAAGAGTCTACAGTTTTTGTCTTCTTTTGATATTGTTAAACTGTCTTTAAATGATGTTTCTATATTATCTTCTTCATTGTCTGTTGGTCTTATTAGTTTGTTGTCTTTTCTAATTTAGTTTCTTTCTACGTCTTTCTTTTTTACCTTAGTATTACGTCCTTTCTGTATTGTTTTTTTTAATTTAATTTAATTTAATTGGTATTTCCCACATGATCCTGGCCATGCAGAGTAATACAGCAACCGCTTTTGTTGTGCAAAAGCCTTTTACTTCTGCATTTTACCTCAGTTGAAGATTGAAGCGCTACTCTCAAGGGTTGGATAAGTTGAAAAACTGATATTAATGAATCCAAAATTACAATCAAAGTTCATTTTTATCGGCTACTATATACTTCTTCACCTCTACCTCTTCAGCTATACAAAGCATTTAAGAAAATAAACAATGATTGATCTCCTCTGTCTCGTTAATGTCCCACATTTAGAGCCACTGGACACCCGCACGAACTCGTTCCCCTGTATCAGAGTAATAGACTGATGTGAGCTGAAAGACATGACAAGGCCCCTGTTTAAGGTCAGACACACATTACATGTTGGGGTCAGGACGAGAGGCTTTGATCGGTGCGACCAAGCTGGGTTCATGATGGTGTGTGTGTGTGTGTGTGTGTGTGTGTGTGTGGTCGTATAGAGCGAGAGTACATGAGGCAGGAGGGCCTCACCCAGCCCATTAGATGTGCGCACTGGCCTGTGAGATGTTGTATCACTTTAATTAGCGGGGGGGCTGAGGGCCACGGCAGCGTGAGGAGATGGGGAGAAGGTTGATTGTGTTTTAGTCATTGCCTAAAGCCACGGACACCCCCCCCCTCCCCCTCCTCCCCCCATCGCCCTCCTCCCACCCCCATGTAAAAAGTTTAGCCTTCCTCTGAAGTGGCTGATGACAAGATTTAGGATTTAGTTAGTCTTGTGTTTGTTAATATTTTATTTCACACTGACATGAAAATACCCCTTTTTTCCTTTTTTTAACCGCTCAACATCTTTAATTTGCTGCCACAGATCTGCAAGAGCCAATCGGCAAAACTCTAAACGCCGTCTCGAATAAACTGCGAAATAATGGAAGATTTCAGATAGCTGCGGTGGATCAGAGCACCGCCGGATGCACCCTGGCGACGAGCCAGCCCCCTCGCACAGACGGTCGGAGACGGAGCCGCAGAGAGAGAAGGAAACGGGCATTCTGGGTAATTGGACTCGTTGTCCCATTGTGGAAGCTAATGAAGTGGTGCAAGTTAAAAGGATGATTCTGTGGGATTGTCTTATAACCGTTGTCAAGTGACAGCAACATGAGGTTTGTTGCAAAACATCAGGTAAAAGGAATGTAATCAAGCAGAAAATGAAAACAAATTCTCATAATTTAGATGGATAACACTGAAGGTACTCGTGCACAGAGTTGTTTTATGTTGCAGAAATAACCACAAATTGCATGTAAGGATTCTTCCATAACTCTGTTGTTTTTCTAAATTGCATTCCTACATTCTACGAAGTGTTGAAAAAAATCCCAAAATGTAGCTTTGCATGAAAAACACGATTGTTTTTTAAAGTGATAGTAACAAAATAATTTCTTCTCGCATGCATTTTCATCAGCAAGCTAAATAAAGCAAACAGCTTCCTCCAAATAACAAAAAGCATCTTTTCATTACGAAGCTGACTGAGTCCTCACCACGGCAGTAACACGCTGTAATACATGTTGCAATGATTTCCTGTCAAAGGTCATGTTGAAAAAACACAAGTACACACCAGGAACAATAGTGAAGATTGATGTCAGAGGTGAAAATCAGTGGACTATAGTCCCCTAATGGGCGCTGTCAGATCCCATGTTTCTCTCTCCGTTAAGGGTGCAGGGATGTGGGATTGGATGGGAAATGGTGGGTGGGTGGTGGGGGGGGTTGATGGTGGGCGGTGCTGCGGCTCTTTATTGCTATCATAAAAGTTTACACGACCGCCATCTCTTACAATCCATATTGACAGGAGTTTTCAGAGAAAAAGCGCACAAAAAGAAAAAAGAGATCATCTTCCAGCCTTAGGTGCAACATACCCTTGTAATAGGCCAAGGAAAATATAGACTTATGGAAAAATGAAATGAGGCATGAATGACCATAAGCGTGAAGACAATTACACCCTTCGGAAATCGTATATTTGTGAAGATAATTTCTGGAGGAGACTGCACGCCTCGGACCTGGCGGGGTTACAGTATCTCCTCTCTCTCGCTACGCTTGAACTCTCCTTGAACTTGACGGGATCACCGTCGCTGGAGTGAGACGCGGCTATCTGCCCCCGCATCTGGTTATTTTAGCTCCAATTTGCTGCCTAATGCCACAATTACCCTGATCTATGGCTCGAGTCACCCCTTTAATGGCTCAGTGTCAGAATCAGCACATTTGCAGAACGCGAAAGGGCCTGAGAGGAAGTCCTGACTTTGCTCCATTGACGGCTTGATTGACTTGGGAACTACTTTTTCTGTTACGTGACCGGCCAGATGAACCAGAAGTTAAGGGCGAACCCAATCACCTGGCTGATAAAACCGAAATAAAAAGTCCACAGTCTCCTTTATAAACGTCATAATAGTTGCAATAATAGCCTAATGACTGATTGTGGTTAATAGAAGTGGAGAGTGAGATAAAAACCTAAATCACTTTCTCCCCCTCCATTTGCTCCGTTACTGTCTGAAATTAAACAGATTCTTAAACGCTTTCTTTTAGGTATTTCTCCTGTTTTATTTTTACGTAGAGCTGCATTATTTATTGTAATTTTAATATCACAGGGATGCAATTGGAGAAAGGATTCAGAATAAATGGGGGTAAAGTATAGTATAATAACTGTAGCTTCACAAACTGCAATGCTGTGTTGCTCATTGCACACCAGAAAACAACGTGGGACGGATATAAAATGGAGAGACAACTTCTCACGGCAACAAAATGTAAAATCTGGCTAGCGTGTTAGCATGCTAACAAGCTATCGTTGCCACGTTAATATATTTACAGTGAAACAAGGAGGCAGCTAACTTGACTGACGTTGATCTGACGTTAGGCTAACTCCTCTTGATGGAGCTACGTGTTAGCAAGATAGCGTTTTGCTAACATTAGCTAACTTAAGCTGTGACTACACTGTAATTTGTCCTTGAAGATTGTGATTGAATCGCAAGAAAGCGAATCACATTGCTTTCTCTCGTTGCTTTACACTTTTGAAAGATTTCTTTAAGTATTATGTCCCAAACGAAAAGAAAGTTTAAACGCATCGAAGTGAGAAAAACTTAGTTTCAAAGGTACAGACCAGATAATAACCCGCCGGTTTCCCCCTCAGGTAAACACTGTTAGCTCTGCTAGCACTTTCGCCATTGTTTGCACTGTTAGCACCGCTAGCTGAGCGCGGACGGCCTCTTCCTAGTGGATGTAGTTTTTTAGCTAGATGCATGGATGTGTTTACTCCTGCAGCATCGTTAGCTATGAGCTACGGCTCGCCTTCGACATGTTGAGAGGCAATCGAAATGCTCCCAATTTCATATTTTGCAACTTTTAAAAAGATGGTAAAACAATGGCATTAAAAAACAAAAAAAGAAAAACGTCCACCTTCCTCGTGGATGTAGTTTTTTAGCCAGATGCATGGATGTGTTTACTCCTGCAGCTCATCAAAAAACAGTGTTCACTGTGTTAATGCCCACTAAAGCTTGATGGACTCTGATCATGATCTGAATAAGTCCCTTTGGATGAGAGCGTCGTGATAAAATGTAACATTACAATGCCAGAGAGAAGATGCATCTGTAACAACATGCTGCAGCGTGGAGAGCGTGAACTCCACTTTGGCTGCAGCAGAATCCCCTCTCAGCGATGAAAAGCAGCCCCCCCCCGAAGTCCACTCCATCACGGCATGGCTCTCTGCCCTCGCTGTGGCGTGACTGGGACAAGGATGAGTGGCGGTAAAGGACAAACTCATGGACACCAGTTGGGCTCCCAGAACCAGGCACACATTATTACCCTCCAACAGAAGCACGAGTGAAGGCGGGAGCCAGGAGCCAGGAGCCAGGAGCCCGTCCCCGGCACAGCTTCGCTGGGAGATGCAAAAAACAGATGGCCACTCCCCAGCAAGACATTAGCGGCGGAGATTTGAAAACATCTTGAAGCCCCCCGTCGCCACACGGAGACTGCGGTCAGGAGGCTAATGTGAGAAGAGTAAAACATCGGAGTGAATGGTAAAATGAGCTGCGATAAGAACAGCAGCTGTCCGAAATTACAAGGAACTGCATGCTGCAAAAGTATTTATTTGGGTCTACGGTGTCACATTCAAAAGGCCATTGTCTGCCGGTGCATGAGGAAACTTGGACCAAAGACAACGTTACTGAGATGGAACAACACACCTAGTATATGTGGAGATAAGTCATCAACGTCACACCTAAGATGTACTAAAACTGAACTCATTATTTACAGATGGAGGGTACCTTCATCACAGTTATTAGGGTATTTATTATTCAAATGTTGGTGCAGAAAGGCAGGTAACTTGTCACCAGTTTATTTCACCAAAATGAGTGCCTAAAATGTAAAAATACAAGAATGTCTCCGGTGCTTTCAGCTGGTTTTCACCATCATTCTGAATGTTTATTGAGAGTATGAAAACAGAACTCAAGGTTCACTTACTAGCTTTTTCCAGAGCTTTCATGGTCATGTTTTCATGTTGACTTATTCTAAGATAACATTAAAAGTTATACCTTAGATAAGGTAACAAACGTTCTTATTTTAAGCCAAACCATGACGTTTTTGTAACGTATTTCATACTGCGACTGTAATCCGGGAGAAAACACGTTTGTATTCCACATGGTTAGACTGTGCAGAGAGTTCATACCAATGTAACCACCAGTATAAAGAGATCTACGGTATTTCAGTCTGTATACCACTTTATGACGATAAACAAAGGTGTTCTGGTCCTTTTCTTCTTGGATTCTTTTACTTGTGAAAATGAATAACAATCACTGCTGGCCTGTTGCAAACCTCCAAACCTCCAAACAAACAAGCTGCAGCAGGAATGCACACCACAAAAAACAAAGACAGAACCCAAGGTGACACGTATCGTCGTCTCCGGTCCGGCGGTCGTGCAGCGGGGGCGATATTTGTCGCTGGGTTGTCAGGAGACTTGTGAACAGAGGGTTTGACTATTCCTGGACATATTCTCCACACCTGCGTCTGGAGTGCACTGGGTTGGCATTTCAAACTTTATCACCTGTCACACGAGAGACACCGGCTGCTCCAGCCCCCCCCCCCCCCCCCCCCCCTCCCACCACCTCCACCACCACCACCACCCCTCCACTCGCGAGACATCACACCCGACCTTGGAAGTCGTGCTTGGAAAGAGAAGACGGAGATTTCCCCAGTGGGGGGGGGGGGGGGGGGGGGGGCTGCGGCCGCTGGCCAGCCGACGTCCATATTGTCTTGTGGCTCCTAATTGATTTGAGGGCTGTGGAATCATCTTGATCACGTAAAGCTAGAAGCTGCCTCTTCACATCTCCATCCATACGTGCTGCAGGTGAACAGGAAGTGACATCTACAGCCGTGTCACAACTTGTTGTTTGTTTTTGTATGTATTATATTACAGGTAGATAGATAATATTTACAGTTTGATCATCTTCGCCAAAATCATAATGTGGTGTTATCTTAATAATTACTGGAATAAGAAGGAAATCTGCAAATATTGCTGTCATTTTTATATTTTAAAAACTAGAAACAAATTAAAACGGTGCTTTCTTAACCTTCCACCAAAACAACATTAATGTCATGTTTAACTTTTAAATCAACCCGCTGTTTACTGTTAGTTATTATTATTATTAACTAAAGCTATGTGATAATCTTTGAATTAGATAATGTAGTTGTATCATATATATATATATATCATATATATATATATATATATATATATCATATACAAACATGATGAAGGTGTCCTTACAAGGATAGAAAGACACTTTTTAGGGTTTAAAGCATTATTATTATTTCTATTATAACTTTTTTTATTATTACTATTTTATTTTATTGTTACGATTATTTTGTATTATTATCATATTTATTATTATGATTGTTATTATTATTAATCTAGATTTGTATCGTCATTGTTCTTAATAATATTAATATTATTAATAAAATAATTTGTATTATTATTATTCAAGGTTAATGTCTAGATGGGGGGATGAATGTAGTTTGGGAAAGTCCCCACAACCATAGTCATTTTAAATGTAAGTGCATGTGTGTGTGTGTGTGTGTGTGTGTGTGTGTGTGTGTGTGTGTGGCAGTCTCCTGGGGACACAGTGATCAAGGTGACACGTCTCTCTGGTCTCCACAGGGGGTGTCTGGGCCCCAGAAGGCCATGGGTGTCACGGCAGCAAAGCCCCACACTGGATGATGTCACACACACACACACACACACACACACACACACACACACACCACCACTGGAGATTGTGAAAGTCCACAGTTTAGTTTTGAATTGTTACTCAAAAGTTATTGTTTGTTTCCCAGAAGACGTGTGCAGGTGTTCCTGTTAATGTGTCCAATGTCTGTGTCTGACACACAGACATTGGACACATTAACAATGAAACATAATGTCAGCAATAACACAAAGGACCTTGGTTTAACGCTTCAGCCCAGAGCAGAGCCAACCCCGGCCTGCTGCTACGCTCCGACCCGCCGGTCCACAGGCTCCTCTTCACCATCTGAGCTCTGAAGAACGCAAACGTCACGAGCTGCACATGTGTCACCGGTCCACAAGCACAATACTCCTTTATGTGTGTGTTTGGAGACGGATATTAAAATGAATACAAAAGGTGGAGATATATGGATTGAGTTCATCTCATGCCGTGTTTTGAAGGGAAATCTGTTTTTAACAGTTTCTGTTTGACCCTTTCATGTTCCAACATAACAAGACCCTGTTTACACCCGGTGTTAACGTACAAATGCACTAAATACAAATGTAAACGACCGGCAAGAGGCATTGAGATCCGATCACTCAAACCAACTCCAAGAGGTGTGTCAGGGACGCACTTCACAACATATCTTTTCTAGTGTAAAGACTAATGCATCCTGATGTGTGACAGGAAAATACGTTATCAGAGCCGCAGTTTCTTCTTTTCTTCCTTCTGCACATGCACACAAACATATATATGCAGTCAAACACACATATGCTACAATGCACACACACACACACACACACACACACACACACACACACACACATGGTGAAAAGCCATCTCTTCCTCATCTTCACAGTCATAAAACCCTCCCAACACTCCAACACCCACACATTTTCACCCTCTGCTTTTCCAAGTTCTTACCCCCCTCTCACCCCCATACACTCTCACACACACACACACACACACGCACACACACACACACACACACACACACACACACACACACACACACACACACACACACCTCCTCAACCAAACTGCTTGAGCCACTTGCCTGCCAGGGAGGCAAGATGGCCCTCCAGCCCTCCAGCCAATCAGACAGCTTGGCTCGCACAGGAGATCACAGGCCAGCTGATCCAGCCTCCCGACTTCTTTCTTCGTCTGCTCTTCTGGAAACTTTTGGGCGGAGAAGCGCAACATCGCAGATCGAACTCCACGGGTCTGCTGGAGAGAGAGAGAGAGAGAGAGAGAGAGAGAGAGAGAGAGAGAGAGAGAGAGAGAGAGAGAGAGATGTTTGGGTCTGTAGTATGATTGTGTTGGACTGATGACACGTTGATTTGGGGTTGGGATGGTGTGGATGTTCATGCTGCATGTGGTTGTATTTAACAGGAAGACATTTCTTTATAAACTGAACGTCAAATGAAAAGATCAATATTCAGTTAATTGGTAGCTCTTGTTTAGTTAGCTTAGCATAAAGCCTAGCTTGAAGACAAATAACCTAGCTCCCTTAAAGGTGCCTTCTATCAACTACAAAGTATGTTTTATATTTACATGTTGCATCGGCGCCTTTAAATAGAAATACAGTCAATTCTCAAATAAAACAGGGTTTTCAAATAATGGTCAAGTTTCAAAATAAAAGCTGAACAGTAAAAAAAACTGCAGGAAGTGTTGAGTGACTTTGATGGTAGTTTACATCCAAGTCTATTAGTCCTATCAGACGTTTGAGAAATTGTCATAATTAGCATATGAATTATTGAGTTAGAGCTAAAAGTGACAGTGACCTTTGACCTTTAGCCCCCCAAATCCAATCAGCTGTACACCGACAGTTAGCTTGTGTATTGGAGATATATTGCTGACCAACAACATCTGGAACCGCACACAGCACCTCTGCTTTGACAACTATCACGACTCTAAACTAAACTGATTCGTGTCACATGATACAACATTAAAAATGGTCTCCCAACATATGGAGGACACGTCACAGGATGTAAAATAGACTCCGCCCTTTCTTCCCCCTTGTTTGTAACATAAAACCATGGCCACTGTAGTTCGCACAGTGACCGTGCATCCTGGTTATTTGGCTCCGCAGGCGTTCAGCTGCTGCTTCTCTCCGCTGCCTGAAACGGCAGAAGACGAGCTTCCTCTCACAGATCGGCGACGCTGCGAGCGAGCCCATGAGTGGAGGAGCGCTCGCTCTCACGCTCCTCTTGGTTCCTATTCGCCGTGACACACTCGCCCTGTTTGTCTTCCAGCCTGCAGCTGGCGGTGGAAGTGCTGATCATGCTAAGTGGCATGTGGCTGAGACGCAGAAGAAGAAGAAAAAACACGCTCGACTTGTTCTACCTTGAAATTTGCTTTTTGCTCTTTCAGAGAGAAAAATCAGAGAAGGGAGGGGAGCGAGATTTTCCAAATGAGAGGAGTTACAGAAGCCCTATTTTTAGATTTTATGTGATGTGTACATCAATGATGGTGTGTATACTGGTTAGATAGAAGGATTCTTTTGTTTTTAGAATTTTTTTACAGACTCCAATGATTGCATCACAGCTACACTAGGTACTGATTGGCTAACAGTCATAATGATAAGACCAACCTCCGGTTCTGGAAGTGTCTTAAAGCTGCATTCTCTCTAGTGTCCACCAGGGGGCGACTCCTCTGGTTCTATAGAAGTCTATGAGAAAATGACTCTACTTCTCTCTTGATTTATTACCTCAGTAAACATTGTAAACATGAGTTTATGGTCTCAATCTCTAGTTTCAAGTCTTCTTCAATACAGCATGATGTTCATTTAGTACATGATGGTCCATTTAGAGTCAAACAGACCATAAAGCAGGGTATGCTTTAGGGCGGGGCTACACAGTGATTGACAGGTCTCTGCCAGAGACGTATACGACGTCTCTTCGTCACTCCTCAGTCCTAATATGGTCACTTCCTGTTCATTGGTTGCGAAAAAACAACATGGCGACGGCCGTAATCCAAGATGGCGACGGCCGTAATCCAAGATGGCGACGGCCGTAATCCAAAATGGCGACGGCCGTAATCCAAGATGGCGACGGCCGTAATCCAAAATGGCGACGGCCGTAATCCAAGATGGTGACGGCAAAATCGACGAACTCGAGGCTTCAAAACATCAGTCCACAAACCAATGAGTGATGAAGACTACATATATTCTCGACAAAGACAAAAATAAAATAGAATTAATATTAATAAAAATAAAAACAAATGAAGTGAACTCTCATTTTAATAAACTATGCTATTTGTGGAACCTCATGACGGATGACGGTAAACATGTTTTCCTGAGTCATACGTATGATTGAATGCTGTGCGTTAGCCTGTAAAACACACACATGCACACATCGGTACATGTCTGGAAACAGCCATCTGTACACGCAAACACACTTCATGGCACACAATCTGAAGAGAAAATCACATCCCTGCACTATCGGGGGAGGGGGGGGGGGACTGTTGTGTGATTATGATGAACTGGTTAAACTGCAATTACGGCGGCGAGCGATGGGAGAGGAGACGACAGCAGTTTAGACGACAATTTGGGAGGCGGCTGCCGTGGCTGCTGCAGCTGGGGCCTGTTTTAATGCAGTAATTGATAGACTCTGCCAGTCACTAGTGGGTTCAGCATTAAAACTCAAATTATCATCATTAGGGACCCCCTCCCCCCCCCCCTCCCTCTCCTCTAATTGCTGCATCAAATGCACATCGGCGTTTTTGTTTTTCATTATAAAATTACACTTGTGTTGTCTAATTTCATCAGCTGCACATCGACGGCGTCCACGAAGGTCTCGTCCGTGATTTCCTCGTCGACCTCCTCACACACGCTCCTCAGGTCGTCGCACAGCCAGTTAATGAACATGTGATGGATGTCGGATGGGCCCGAAATATCACGTTCTGGTGGTGATACACACCATAAACACGATGCAATCCCACCTCAACGCTCTGGTTTCAGACGACTTATAAGTCACTGGGAACGAATGGTGTGTCCGTGTCCATTTAATGACTTAATAAAGTCCACTCGGTGGTGACGTCTGCTTTCATTGAGGTGATGCAACTTTTCAGATCACGCTGTAAAATAAAAGAACTAAATTGCTCAAACCAAAATAAATGGGGACAAAAACATAAAACAAAGTGATTGACGTAAACTGAATGAAATCAGACAACATGCAGTGAAAGTGAGACCGCCCACAACAACCTTTAAACGCTCTGCTGTCGCACAGGAACAAGGTTACGCGTCACTCTGACAACGCAGCAGCTAAACGGTTGTGAAAACCTTCTTCATTCCTGCAATCGACAGAGTCTCCTTGCCCCCAGCTGGTTCTGCGTCGTTGTCTCCGTGTGCGCTTCATACCACGAGAGAACATACATACTGTACGTATACGCTGAGCAAGCTGATCTTCCCACAAACCGACAACCACTGGGTGCACATGTGTGTGTGTGTGTGTGTGTGCGTGCCCTTGACAGCAGTCCTGACCTGCTGTTATCCAGCTGTAACGCAGTCAAACACCGAACAATCAGCCTTTGCAGCGCTGCCAAGCAGTTAGCAAGATGTAAATTAGCATATAGTGTGTCACACGGTGGAGCTAAATTGGTCAAATGTAACACAAAACACACACCGGTTTCTCCCTTCAACCTACAACAAGAACAGATGTTTGGTACCAACATAAACTCTATTTCATATGTATTTTCTGTGTGATTTAAGCCACACGTTGTTTGTTTTGTGGTCTGGTGGAGGCCTCCCCTCTCCTCAAACCAAATCACCGTGGGATTGTTTGTAAAGTGTGACCTTCACTGTGTAATAAAAAGAAGCATAAATAAGACACAGGTAACAAAGACAAAGTGCCATATGGTTTTTTGAGCAGGTGACCGAGGGAAAACGCTGTTTTATCGACCGAAACATGAATCAGAATTCCCACCGTTCTCAGATTGACAGCAGCTTCCTGTAAGGCGGTGGTGTGTTCAGGGCGCCGCAGTTCGACACCGGTAACACTGACCTGTGTCTGCGAGTGTTACCATCACAGACTTTCTTCTTCAAGAGTATTTTCCTCGCTTAAAATCGGCCCCAATTAGAGAATATTAATGATTGTTAAATGTGCATATGCTGGAGCTGGAAAATGGGAAGGTTAATAGACAGGCAGCGTCACACGATCACATTTATCAGTTTCTATTTATCTCTCCTTGGGAGGTGGCAGGTTTACAGTAAATACCTTCTGTCCCCCTAATTTCCTAATGATGGTGATAATGATGGAGAATGGCGCAGTCATTAGCGAGGACAGGCTCTGTGCATCACTCTGTCAGCTACGTCTCTCCCAGGCCCGCAATGAGAAGTGATGGGGCCCAGCTGTTCCCCCACATCCTCTCCCCAAACTGAACCTCTCTCAGAGACTAAGGGAGAGAGGGGGAGAGAGGGAGAGAGAGAGGGAGAGAAGGTAAGAAAAGGACAAGGAGACAAAGAGAGAGAGTGCAAACAGCCAGAGACAAAGAAGAGAAAGGAGACCTGAATACCTGCCAACCAATAGAGGACACGAAATGTCACAGTGTTATCAAGAAATGATCCCATTCGCCAACGCAGAACACAGACAACAAAATCCTCCATGTGTACCGACTAAACTGTTCACACAGGTGTCCCATGCCAACATGGATGGATTACTGAAAGGGCCTATACTGGAACCAGGGGCCCAGAGTGACCCGATGGCCTTTGAGCTACAACATGTCACTCAAAGATATTCACGTACCAACCAGGAAGACACTCAAAATGATGGCAAAAGAAACATGAATCAACTTCAAAGAGACACAAAAAAAAGACTGCAAAAAGACCAAACAACTATAAAGAGATGCAAAACATTTGCAATACGACACAAAGAGATCACAAATAGATTCAACACAACTATAAATAGGGGCATAACAACCACAAAGAGACACAACATGACTACAAAGAGACACTAAATACTACAAAGAGACACTAAATACTACAAAGAGACACTAAATACTACAAAGAGACACTAAATACTACAAAGAGACACAACATGACTACAAAGAGACACTAAATACTACAAAGAGACACTAAATACTACAAAGAGACACAAAATGACTACAAAGAGACACTAAATACTACAAAGAGACTGACATAAAATAATTGCAAAGAGTTTCAAAATCACTGCAAAGAGACGCAAAGAGAGTCACAATAACTATGAAAAGGGCAAAACAACCACACAGACACAACATGACTACAAAGAGACATAAAACAACTACAAAGAGACAAACATTACTACAGAGACACAAAATGACCACAGAGGGATGCATAACGACTATAAAGAGACACAAAACAAGAAGAAAAAGAGGCTAAACAACAATAACGTGTGTGTGTCTTGCACCTATAGGAGAGGAAGTGGGCTGGTTTAGATGTCTGAAATAAGGTCTGTGGTTAACACGAGCTTAAGAGATTTTAACATTTTGTTATACGACATAAAATACGTCAGTAAATATCCATCTCATGAATTTTTAAGTTTTGTCTCTTGTGTCTTAAAACAAAAGGCTGTTGCTCTCAACTGGACAATAGAACCACTAGAAAACAAGTCGCCTTCAGCTAAGTGGTGTGAAGTCATGTGACCGTGGTGTAGTTTGTTTGGAGGGAACCAGTGAGACAGTAACTTCCAGGTTGGTCAAGTTACCACATCTGGACTGAGGAGGAGTGACGTAGAGACGCCGTATACGTCTCTGGTAGAGACCTGTCAATCACTGTGTAGCCCCGCCCCTAAATCATACCCTGCTTTATGGTCTGTTTGACTCTAAATGGACCATAATGTACTGAATGAACATCATGCTGTATTGAAGAAGACTTGAAACTAGAGATTGAGACCATAAACTCATGTTTACAATGTTTACTGAGGTAATAAATCAAGAGAGAAGTAGAGTCATTTTCTCATAGACTTCTATACAACCAGAGGAGTCGCCCCCTGGTGGACATTAGAGAGAATGCAGGTTTAAAGACACCTCCGCATCGGCTTCACTCGACAGAACCGGAGGTCGCCGCCTGCTTTGTCTTAACAAATTAACACATTAGGCTTCAAATTTCCTGTTATTCTTTTCAACTTAATCATGAACCATCATTTTATTTTCAACATCTCCTTCTCTCTCATTGCACTTCTTTATTTTATTTTCTTTACTGCGCATGCCTCTTTTGTCTCCACCGTCTCAATTAGCAGTCCACCCCACATGCACACTGCTATCAGCCTTGCGGAACGTGTTACAATTAGAGCTGATAGCCAAATATTCCTCTTTTCCAATAGATTAATTTGAGTGCGGGGCTTATCGGGAGAAGGCCTTTGCTTGTCCTCCGATAGCGATAGCATTCAGTACAAAGAACGCTGGTGTGAAGTAATCTGAAAGGACGGAAAACCATTATCTGGAATGGAAGCTAAACACTCGGGATGCGCTCTATAAATCCAGAGGAGACGAAGGATGAACATTTTCATTTGTCTTCCTCCCATGAACCATCATGTTTTCTATTGTTAATCTTTGAGTGCAAAGCATCGAATCCTTCAGAGGAACGTTTTTGACAACTGGACGCCGAGGCGCGGCTGATAATGCGCTGCGTGAAAAACCTAAAGTTGAATAAATTATGCACCGCCAAAAAAAAATCAGTCTGGCTGTTTTAAAAAAAATAATTTCAAAGTCACCTCTGATGAATAGCGCGGGGTGATTAATTCATGATGGGATACGCCACCTTGTCAGGCCGAAGCTCTTCACCGGCTGATGGCAACACATGCATAATAGAACAGTGGTTCTCTGCCTCCCCCTCGTCGCCAACTTGAAAGGAATTAGAAACGGAGCCGTCAAATTACACGTGTGGTGTCACCGCGCTCAGACGAGGGGGGAACGTGGATCACCATCGTCTCTCTCTAACGTCACGAAAACAATGAGAGGAACGGAAGTTTGTGAACAACTGGAAGGATTGGATTTGTCCACTGAGGTTGTCGTTCCCGCATAAGAGAATTCACTCGATATTTAATAATTGCAACAGAATGTATTGACTTGTATTAGTGTTTTCTCATATCTGAGGGTCGTCGTGCCGTAATGACTCCTCTGTGCGTCTCTCCTCCACTAACGGAGTGAACAGTCAGTTCAGCAGTGGGGTGACCTTTTCTCTAAACCCTCCGATAACTCTCCCCGGCTGACAGGCCGAATGAGCAGATGATCCCGGACTCCTTCATGGTGTGTTGCGACTGCACTCGTTGCAAAATGACAAGTGGATCAAGCTTCTTTTTTTTTTTCACCTCCAGGGAGAGGAAGGGGGGGTTAGGGGGGGGGGGGTGGACTTGTGTCACTCTCGACCGCCGCACCCAAGAAAATCAGCCGTGAAGTTTTTGGGTTTTGGGGCAATCTGACCGCTGACACCGCGGAGCTGTCACTTACGATGCCCTTCCCCTCCATCACCCGATCTCACCCCCCCCCCCCCCCCCTCCTCCACCACCATCCACCCACCCTGCTCCTCGCACCTGACTGGCACCATGGGTTAGCGTGCCGGGGCCAAAAAAGCGTGATTGACACCTCGCCCGATCTTCTGTAAACACCTTGAGATCTTGGCACCCCCTCCAGCGAGAGGAGGAGGGAGGGAGGGGGAGAAGATCGGTGACTTGTGTGAAAGAGGCCTCTCTCCTCCTGGCCTCGGCTCAAGTCTGCTGGCGCTCGCTGTGTGACGCGGCCACGACTTGTCAGAGGGAGTAACAAGATGCTGAGTGACTTAGCACCTCTGGAAATGTCAGCCCCCGAGCCGGCGGACGCCAGGCCGAGTGGAGTGGGGAGTGGAACAGACCCCACTGCGACTGGCTCAGCTGCTGCCTGTAGGAAGCAGGGAGTGCATAACGCTTGGACGAGACGAGACGAGGCGTCGGATAGATGAGGCCTGACGCCGCCGCGTTCATTCGCCCACCCCCGATATTTCCGCCACACGTCTCACGCTCGCTTCTCTTTTTTTCGGAGAAGTGCATCTGCTATCGTCCAGCTGCTGTGGCGGCTAAAAAAAAACCGGACCTCCGCTGCCCTAGCGCCCGACAAAAAGGTCCACGCTTTGATGATGATGATGATGATGATGATGTGGGCAACCGCGGCACGCCTAAGTGACCCATTATTGCTCTGGTGAATCATGCTAAAGGAGACATGGCGCCAAAGAGACACCCGACACAGAGGGGGAGTCAGTCACGACAGAACACATTCTTCCTCTCCCCCGAGTGAACTCGATGGATGTTATAACGCGACATATTTAATGCTACATATTTGTAGAAAGTCAAGCAGAAAGTCAGTCGGGTGAAGCATTAAGGAATCAGGAGACACAAAAAAGAGAGAGAGAGAGGGAGGAGAGAGACACTTTGGAGCGTGACGACGCTCGGTAAAATCTAATGGGCTGTTTACTCGCCGCCTGCCGAGATCCACGCCGCTACATTGACTCCTGATTTATATTTTCTGATTCATAGAGGCGCATGCATCTTACTTTAATCAAGGTTCTCCCTATCATCCCCCACTCGTCCCCTCCATCTCACTGCCTGACATCCTACTTTTTTGTTTTTTTTCCCCCCACAATGCACATTAACAGCAAAAAATAAATAAATATATAATCAGTTTTATGACAGACTACGTTTTTTAGCACATGATGGGTGAATATAGCATTTTGAAAATGGCCCCGGCCCCTATCCTCAATCTCCAAATAGATCCGCTGGGATGGGGGAGGCAATATCAGCTGAGAGGACACAGTCTCAAGGGTGTGTGTGTGTGTGTGTGTGTGTGTGTCTGTGTGTGTGTGTGTGTGTGTGTGTGTGTCTGTCTGTCTGTGTGTGGCTGCAATCTGACGCCTGCTATTTCTCATGTTTGTTAACAAAACACAATTTGAGGTGAGGAACGGAGTGAGCGGATAAGGACATAAGCACATCATTTGGCTGAGCTGACTAATAAAGTTCAGAAGTGCGTTCTGGGATCAACGGGAGGACGCCGCCTCGATGCCGCCAAGTGTGTGCTTTTAAAATGTCGGTAATTGCGTAGGCGCTTTCACGTAATAAGTGTACAACGCACTTGATTAGATTGTGACGAAAGCACAGATTTCCACACATCGTTGCCCCCCCCCCCCTCCTGAAATGAATCACGACAAACAATAGCTTGCTCACCTTTTTCTTAAGGAAACGCTCGGAGCAAAGTTTAGCATCGGGGGTTAAGTTTCGGTTCCATTTCTTGCTGGCTGCTAATAGCCGACATATCCGCGAGGGCTAGGAGGCCACAGGTTCGGCGGATTAAGTCTGGGGATTTCTCTTGACCTTTCAGCCAAATGTCATGCTGTTTGAGGTGTACAAGCATAATTAGATCTGATCGTCCCGTTGCTTTCTAATCTTTGCCCGGCACTTTTTTTTTTTTTTTTGCACCACAAAAAAAAATCGCTGTCGTTCATTAGCAGCGTTTAAGATGTGCAGGGCACAGGCTAATGACTGAGAGCTAGTGAGGTTGCAGTAATCCTGTTGTTTTCTGATGATTCCACATGATGCACACACAACTGTTGCGTATATGCGGCTCGCTTTCAAGGAAAAGCCAACCCCCGTTTAATGAGGAGGATGGCCTTCCGACGGGGTCTGTTTTAGTGATGTACGCACATCGTCTGGGAGAAAGAAAGAAAACAAGAACAAAAAAAAAAAAAGGCGGTCGCCCGGCTAATGCAGCCGCCAATTCACAGTGACATTTGCCATTAGCACCGTGCTGAATTCGACCCGGTTGACGAAAGCAGAAGAAAAAGCTCAAATCATTCCCAATTAACGGAGGCATCAAACCAAATAAAAAAAAAAAAACCCGAGCAGGAGATTCTACGGGCGGTGCGCGGAGAGAAAAGGTCAGGCTCCAGTGGAACAAGACAAAGTCACGGCGTTTATTAGAACTAATGAGCGCTTTCGTTAGACCGAATTAACGCAAGCGAAAAAAAGTAATAAAATAAATAAAGCGAGTCTGAGCGTAGCATTTGTTTTCTGACACACACACGAACACTCACACTCGACTGGCTCAGACGCAGACTTTTAAATTAATAATGCCTCCTTAAAGATGTCGTCAAAGTGAGCGGGGATGTCGCTACAAAAGTACATTTGGAAAACTTAAAACTGAAAACAAGACAATGTACAGATTTAAAATCCGAACACGAGAACAGTGCAATTTTCTGATTTTATTTTATTAATTGGTAATAAGAAGGCACATTTCATGACCCAAAAGTAAATAATCACTTTCACATTGAGCAGCAGCAGCTCTCTTTTTGAAAAGCCCAACACGAGACAATCCCAGAACCAATGTTTGCGGATGCTGTAGATACATCAGTGAAGTCTGCCAACGTTGGTTTTGTTCATATTTTCTGGTAAATAAAAACGTTTTCACACCGTTTCCTCAAACCTAAACCACCTGAGCCTCCGTTCAGAATCTCCTCATTCTCCTAATGAGCCCTTGACTAGAGGAGTTTATTCATTGAGATATTCAGATGGATTCTCCCCTCGTCTTCCTCCCTCTCTATAAAACGACAGAGGTGGAAGGACGTAACGGTGATTGGCTGTGACAGCGCCCAAAATGAGGCTAACGAATATCCTAATGAGGAAAAAAGGCGAGCCAGCGCTGCGTCGCTCCAACGTTCCAGATAGACGGCCTTGAGAGACACGAACCCACGACCTCTAACCGAAACACCTGCACGCTCAGTACACATCGTTTGTGTGTCTGTGGGTCGAGACTATGCACTGGGTTTAGTGGTAAAACATGGCTAAAGGGTGACAATCATCCACTGAACAGCAACAATGTAACAACCCAGAGGACGGAAAATAGAGCAGAATGCAACTACAGGACAGGCTGTGTAGAGTAGAGAGCAAACACAAACTCTTGGTGAAATGTTTTATATACAAACATATCGATGTCCGTCTCTAGTAAGCATGCTTGACCACCAATTCTATTCTATTCTAATTTCATCTGTAAGTCCAAATGGACGTTTGTGTCAAATTTAAAGAAGTTCCCTCAAAGCGTTCCTGAGATATCACGCTCACAAAAATGTCTGTATGAGCCGAGAATAAACATATTTAGGGTGCAAATTTGTACCAACTCTACCACATATAGTGGTTGGAAACTGAAATACTCCTCTTCTGTTTCCCGGAGACCCTCTGGATTCACCTCAGGGACCCCTGAAAGTGCCCAAACCCCCCATTTTGACAACCCCTGTCCCCATCCAGACAAATCACACCCTCCTCACATCACTCCGACGAGGCTCTTTGGATTTGAGACGAGGTGAGCGATGGCGTCCCATGCAGACGCTGGATTCCATTAGAGAACAACAGGGACGTGGGGGCCCCCTCGCCCCCCCCCCCCGGGTCCCGAAGCAGCATATGACACAGAGCCTGAGGGCAGAGGAAGTAACTCAGCCTGACTTAATCCACCGGACGAGCTGCACAGGAGACTCACTTAGGGGGGGGGGGGGGGGGATATTAACGACAGTCCACTGCAGCAGTGATACCACTGATATTAATAATAATGACTCAACAACGGACTTCTAAAGGCCAACAGTGGATTCAGAGCCGAGGTTGATTAAGTGATTCGCTGATTAACAGAACAATCAATGGATAAGAGTTATGAGTTATTCCACTTCATAAAATAAGTGTTTAGCCCGTCTATCACCCAAAATAAGACATTTTAATCAATTTTTAATGGTCATTTGTCATTATTCTTTGCCAAATTGACTTTTGATTAATAAATTAATTATGAAAATCGACAAAAAAAATGTCCAGTTTTACCCCATTTTTTTTGTGTCACGTACAGAAAGTCAAACTACTAAAAAAGTTCAAAGAAGAAGATTTAATCTACTGACTTTTTGGGAAAGTGTCACAGCAAAGAAGGTAAGTCTTTCATTTAGTGGATCCTCAAATAAACCTCTACTAGTTGTTTCACTGCTAAATGTCACAATGCAACAACTAGCACACATTCATTCACCTCTACAGTATATTTACATGACGCTGAGCGTGTATCTTTGTTACACTGCTTGTTTCTTCCTGTATTCTATTGTATGAAGGCAACACATCTTATTTTTACTGTCACCATTATCAGTTTTCCATGTGACAAGTCCTCAGTATTTTTGTTTGTCGTGTCTTTTTCTCTTGTGTAGCAAATGGACATATCGTCCCGACGCAGAGACGAACATGTTGAGGGATGATGTGGTTGGGTTGGGTTGTATAGTAGGAGGAGGAGGAGGGGAGGTGGTGGTGTGTGTGTGGGGGGGGGGGGGGGGTTGGCATATGGTCACATGAGAGGCACAATCACGAGCTGGAGAGCCAAAAGCCCTGCCTTGCTTATGATACGCATCGTGGCGAGAAACGCGGATGGCGTGTTTGCGAAGCGTCTAGGTCGCGTGCACGGGTGGTGGATGGGTGGAGGGGTGAGGGGTGAGAGGTGGAGGTGGTGGTGGTGGGGGGGGGGGCATGTGACGATGGCCTGAATTGAAAAGAGCCACCTTTTTGATTTTGGACGGGGCCCCCGGTTCCTGGCAGGCTGGCCGGCCATAAGGCGGGGCGGGGCCTGAGGATAATGGCAGCAGAAGGGAGAGGAGGCCGACAGCTGGCGAATTCTGCCCCAATATGTTTCCATGAAAGAGGCGAGGAAATTTCAGAAGACGCGATCGCCCGGACGACACGCTCGGCGGCAAAAGGGAAGATTAAAAATAAAATTAGTTAACATCTTGCCCGTTTCACCCCACGATGCACATTTCGGCGCGGGAGGAGGAGGAGGAGGAGGGGGGGGAAATGATTGTGACGGCCATTCACATTACACCAACAACCAGGAAAAAACAAAAACCCTTACAGTTAATTAGAGGAAGTCATGTGTCGCCTCCTGAAGCTCGTTCAGCACACACAGATGTGGCCTGGAGTGTTTTTTAAACCACTTTCTCATCATCTCTCTTTCTCTCTCCTCCCTGCATCTCGTTTTTTTTACCGTCCGAAGCATATTGTGAATCTAAAATGCAAATGAATCTCTCTCTTTTTTTTTCTACCTCCAATCACCGTGCCTCTAATGAGGTGTAAAATATGTGCGTTAATGACAGAAGAAAAGTTGTTTAGATGTGGGGGAGAGTTAATTGGTTTTAATCACAGCCTACATCCATCTGGTTACGCCAGACAACAAACTACTTCATCCCGATGCCTCATTAGACGTATTGTGAGTCGCTACGACTGAAAGGAGACGCTCGTCCTCCACTGGCTTCCTTTATGCACAAAGTGTTGTTCAGCTGCAGAGTGTTTAGGATCAGATGAAACGTAGTCCATGAGCTCTTTGACCTAAAGAGGACACACTGAGAGGATGTTAGTCTTTCATATTGTTACAGTATGAAAACACATCGTCACGGACTGGAGGAGCCGGGGATTCGAACCGTTGATCTTCCGATCGGAAGACGACCCTGTGCCACATCCTCTCTCTAGGGGTGTCTACATCGCGGAATTTTGATGGGTCAAGTCTTGCCTGCGGTCGTACTGATGGTGGAATCATGTCTTTGATCCCCGTCTCTGTTTGAGCTTCATGTATCTATCTTCTTACCCTGACGAGTGAAGCCGATGAGTACGTTTCTTAAAGCTGCATTCTCTCTAGTGTCCACCAGGGGGCGACTCCTCTGGTTGTATAGAAGTCTATGAGAAAATGACTCTACTTCTCTCTTGATTTATTACCTCAGTAAACATTGTAAACATGAGTTTATGGTCTCAATCTCTAGTTTCAAGTCTTCTTCAATACAGCATGATGTTCATTTAGTAGATTATGGTCCATTTAGAGTCAAATAGACCATAAAGCAGGGGATGCTTTAGGGGCGGGGCTACACGGTGATTGACAGGCCTCTACCAGAGACGTATACGGCGTCTCTACGTCACTCCTCCTCAGTCCAAATATGGTCACTTCCTGTTCACTGGTTGCAAAAAACAAGATGGCGTCGGCTGTAATCCAAGATGGCGACGGCGAAATCGCCGAACTCAAGGCTCCAAAACATCAGTCCACAAATCAATAAGTGACATCTTGATTCTTATATACAGTCCATGGGACAGACATAAGCAGCAAACAGCTGTTTCTACGCGTTATTTGTATTTGTTGTCTTCTTACAGAAGCAGCTTAATCTCAGTACTATCAGGCGACACAACTCTTAGCAAGTTAAACTCAAAAACAAACGCGCGCAGTAAGTTTAGCATCATTAATCGTCATCTTCAGTTCTCTTCGTCTCTTTTGAAGCTAAACCTCGTGTTGACCGTCACGAAGCCGGCCTACATATGTCTCGCTTTTTCCTTTCCCGTTGCCGACCGCCGAGCTCCGTCTCCATCTGAGCGGTCACATAAGTTTAAAAAAACAAACATTAATTATGCCTCAGGGGATCGTACATTTCGTGTCAACGCCATTGAAAGGGTTTCCGTCGGGCGGGGGAGGGGTCTCTCCGCTATCGGCTGCCTGCCTCCGATCCGCTCAGCCTAAAGATGCTCTCACCATCTGTCGGCAGTGCGGCCATGTCCAAAGGACCATGTTTCTGTGGATCCTAACAGGCCAAGAACTAAAATGTGTGAACTGCAGGCCTGCTAATCTGAAGTGTTGATAAGAGGCTTGAAAAACATACCATGTGTGATTTAGCACCATAAAAAAAACTAGGAGTTCACCGGGGATTCAGCCAAAATCCAGAGGGACTCAATATGCAACCTCAGGGTAATTTAAACACATGAAGATCTCAAGTCTTGAATCCCAATACTGTCTTCATTTCACAAGAAGGGATTTAAAGTTTTATTCTATATTTGACGACTATTCAAAGATCTAAAACTTGACCTCACACGGAGGGAATCATGTCACACTAAATGTTTGTTTTTTTAAGTTTTCAAACTGAAGGAGTGAACTTAGTTGCGGATGACAAGTGCACGTGGGAGCATGTGCGGCTAGGTTTACCCATGTGCCTCATTAATCATTAGCGTTTGGCTGAGAGGCTGCTTTATCAATGCCCCAGTGATCCTCTGTCACTTACTGTGGTCCATCTCCATCTAATGCTGATGGCTTCAAATGAGGTGTAGTCGTACCTACAGTTCTAGTATATATTTATATATATTTATATATATTTATATACAAAACTGCAGTTTAGGATCAAGCTGCCCAACTACAAACTAGTCGCATGAATGAGCAAGCTGGTTATTTATGACAGCACAGAAATAAAACTAATCTGACTCTACTTTCTGTCACTCACTGACTTGTTTTTCCTATTTTAAGTTACTACACGGAACTTTTAACTGGTTATGAAACAGTCTTATTTTAATCCCGATGCCTCTATAAGACCATCATCAGTAGACGAGACCTTATTGAGAAGATTGTATATTTCTATATACAGTAGTTATTGTTAATGCTCGTCATCGGGTTCGATTCCCAAACAATTAACATCATGCAGGTTCACTAGAAACGACTTCAACTCAGACTCCAACACCGGCACCACGCTGCTGGAGACCCAGGACGTATTGCTGGACCCGCTGGAGGGAAGGGAGGCAACGGGAGAACCAGAACCAGGACTGAGAGGAGCAGACTGTCAGACCCTGCTGCAGTAAAATGAGAGGTTTTCTGAAGGGACTCTGGTGCTCAGAAACACTACCACTTCAGTCCACAGGGGGCGCCAAAATCAACACAACATGAACGTTTCTTGTAGTAACTTTAAGACATCTGGATGACTGAATGTTTTGGGGATCCTTGATGAGGTTATAAAACTATAACAGTTCCTGGATTATAAAAACAGTGAATGTAATCCAGCCGCACATCACTGTATTTTAGACAGAGTTTGATTTGTTTTGTATTTTTATGGATGAAATCCCCAAAAGTTTCACGACAGTTAAATGCGTCCGTATGTACTGTGTACGTTGAGTACATGAAATGCAATTAAAGAATACTGCATGTACTAATCAGTACAAATGATAGAAGACCAATAAGAACACCACAAGCCTTTCTGTGTTAGAAATCACCAAATGAAAGAAACTGAAGCAGGAGGAGGAAAAACATTTCTGTATTCTTTTGATGCTGCCACGAGGCCTTCTAAGAAACTCCGTCTGATTAGGAAAACATACATGTTAATTATAGAAATCAGTGTAGTTGCAGGCTTGTGCTGAATAAGAAAAGTTGTGCAATTTACTGATTTGCAGGATGCGACGGTTAAACCAGCAGCAGCAGTGATGGAAATTGCCGCGGTAATAATTAAGAAGACCTTAGCATATTTAGATAAATTAAGCAGCTGGATGGGCTCTATATTTACAGCCTCGTTTCCTCACTAATTCTAACGGCGTAGTGTCAGAAATACTCTCTCTCCGCGTTTACATTCTGGTTTCCCACTGCTCGTTCTCTCTGAGTGACACCTCTGAAGCTACGAGGCGCCGATTCACCAACTAACCGCAAATTGTGCAGCCGGGAAATAAATGTGAGGCGACAATCATTATCGAACGCTGAACTTTGACACCTAATCATGAAAACAGCATGCAAGTGGTGCTGATAATTATCCGTGACGGCTCCAGCGTGTGTGTGTGTGTGTGTGTGTGTGTGTGTGTGTGTGGGGTGTTTCTCTGCAGAATGCTAATCATCCGTCACCGTAAAAGGCCACTGTGTATATTTAGGAATCATTAACGATGATCGCATCTACAGTTGGCATTATGAGAAGTCAAAGAGTTTCTAGAATGATGTATTTGTTGATATTTGTACGAGTGCAATGAGTCTTTTTTTTCAAGGTGTGGAATGAAGAACCAGACCGATAACAGCAAATGATATGAAAAGATCTCGATATTACTCAGCATTCCCCAACTGTTGACCTGGAAGGATGGTCCTGGTCTAATCCGAGCTCACCGGGCTCAACCACAAAAGGGAGACGAGGGCTCCAGGGAACATCAGAGGACTGTGAATGAACGGCTCAAAACCCCCCTGAACCTCCCAGAGTCCCCCGAGAGCCCCCCCCCCCCCCCCCCCCCCAAAAAAATCCCACTGGAAACACAACAGAACTCCTGGCACCGGGCCAGGCTGCAATAGTCCAATCCTGCAAAGCGCACTAATTAAAGGCCAAAGCAGTCGTACGGGTTCCCTCACTTCAGGATGATGACCCCCCCCCCCCCCCCCCCCCCCCCCCCAACACTGAACACCTCATACAGCCAATCAGGCTGTTCTCATTCAGCACTCGTAGCTATTACTACACAATTTAAACACCTTTAGATACATTTTGTGTCGTCACTGAAATAAGATTTCATGAAATAAAAAAATATATTGTTTAGTTTTGTCTGGTTTTCTGTTTCCACAAATGTAAACCAGTCGAGCCAGAGAATATAATAGTTCTCTGGATCACGGTTAAGGCCTCCTCTCAAACAGCAGAGATGTGCCCTTGCAACAGTGTTGCATCATGGGAATGGATGTGTTCAAAAGGATCCAGGCAAACACCCAGAGAGAGAGAGAGAGAGAGAGAGGGGGGGGAGAGAGAGAGAGTGAGAGAGGGAGAGAGAGAGAGAGAGAGAGAGAGAGCACTGAGGCTGTAAAACCACAGAGGATTTTTACATCTGTCTGGCCTCATTGCTATGCACAGAGCCCCCCGAGCCACATCTCTCTGCCTCCACCCGAGGGCTGGAGCACATTGGCTACGCCACCGCCCTGACAGATTACCGCCCTAAACTGCGGCGCCTCCGCCAGTGAGGCAGAGGCCTGCCAGCAACAGCTGTCCTTTAGCATTGGAAATGCTAAGCTCCCCTTTGACGAAGACTGAACGGGAACGAGTGTCAACAGCGCTTCGCCCCCGGAGTGGTTGCTAACATCTTGTAACTTTCTGTGCTTCCGAACCACTTCTGTTGGATACTTTTACATCAACACAGCAGCTCAGTTGTAATGTGTATGGTAATTTATTTATTTTTTTCATTTTTGGCCCCTCTGCTGCATGTTAGAGAGGATCAAAGAAAAAAACCACACACACACACACACAGTGTCAACAATGCTCTTGAACTTGAGCTGTGCGTTAGCCGGCTGCTATGCAAATGAGGTCGGAGGAGAGGAAAGCAAACAAATCTGTTAATTGATACATGCCGTCGGTGAAGGGCCTCGAGGATTACCTGGGAGAGCTGGAGTGTCGTCGTCTGAGTTTAAAGTGCATCTAATGGCGATGTTAGCGCTCGTCCTCTACAGGCTAATGGGAACCATTTCGTTGGCTGTGGAGAGGCGCCCAAGCTGTCGAGGAGAGGTGGGGGGGGGGCAGGCATTCGGAGTGACCCTCGGTGACCTGCGGTGACCCACCCGCCCGACATGCAAGTGTAGGTTCAACAGCCTCTCCAGGACAAAAAAAAAATCCGTCCGTGGCATGAAGACACTAATTAAGGTAACACACGGGCGGCTAAGTCCCACAAGTGTAGCACACAGTTGGAGTGTATACTGAACCTTGTCATGTAGGTCACTTCGGAGCTTTTAGCAAAGCTATGCATATTAATGGGCCTCTGCCACGGCGGTCGCCGCCTCGGCGCTCATAACTGTGGGGCTCTTTTTCTGAAACATATGCATTGCAAATTGAGATTACGGCTGGTTACAGTTAGCGCACGTCCCCGTGGCATTACATTTAGCCGCAAACAAAAATAAGAGAGAACACGATGCCGAAAAGAATCACGAGTTACCCGTGGATGAAGTTATTACAGTGAAAGAGTTGTGGGGAGATGATCGTGTGATGATTCATGGTCTGTGCACGGTTGACGTGTTTAAAGCAGCTATTCTTCATGAACATCAGGTGGCGTGTTGACTGCGTGTTAAAGATAGAGGCCACGGTGGTTTCTCATTCTCTAAGGCTTACGGCGCTTATGCCGTCTGGTTTCAGAGCTCACGTTACTACGCAGAAGGCTGTGAGTGAGACGTGCTTCCGACTTCGTCGCAACAGTTTGTGTTCGTCTCTTTCCTGTTTGAAGACGATGCTCCCGAGACATGAAGACATGGAGCTCCCAGTTTAGTGTGGAGGAACCTGGCTGGTCTCAACCCAAACCAACGACTCTGAGGTGAACTGGAACGCTTTGATCCGGACCGTGACTTTATGCTCCGTTGCACCACTAACACTAATCAATACGAGGGCTGAGTCAGCAGTCATGCGTGTGCTATGAAGCTGCACGTGAAGCTGCTCATCAGGTGTCGATTTGACCCGCAGTGTCTCGCCTGTTTTCTACTCCGACATCCCTCCGTTCAGCGGCCTGCATGTGGCACGGATCTTCAGCTGAGCCTCACAAATCGTCCGCCGCCGCGTCACTCAAGCCTTGTTTACAGACATCCAGCGTTCCCTTTCCCCCCTTTTATTTCTCTCGCTTGGCTGTCTCACGCCGCCGAAAGTCGGTTTCGGGGACGTGTGATGTACATCATCGGTAATCAGATAAGTTGGGTACCATCCTCCTGCTTTCTCTCCAAAACAACATGTCCACTGAACTGAAAGCCAGAGTGCAACTGTCACATTAGCAGCCAGAGAGCACTCACTCCGCTACATGCCCGGTAAACAAAACCCCGGAAAGATGTTCTGCGTGACAGACAGACTGACGGCTCTTCGCCATCCTCTCTCCCTCTCTGTTGTCAGTTGAAACTCTTTAATTAGAATGGCAGAGCGCGTATTTGAATATGCATGACAGAATGTTGCATTTATGGCAACAAAAAAACAGGGTTGAAACTGCTAATTATGTGGTTTTACCTTCTATTTAATCTCTGCAACCTGCATTTTGATCTGGCGTCGATTCGTGCGAGCTTTCAAGTGTGCCGCTTTAATGAGGCTTTTTCGCATTCACCGAAAGGGGTTCTGTGACAGAAAAGCGATAAAAACCTCCCAACTAACTGTCAGTCACTTCTCATAATGAGCCTTGTTAGACTTCCCTTTTTTCCTGCCGATCACAATGGAGTCGTCACAGTTTTCCACCTCCCCGTAGCCGCGTTGTCCTGTGGAGGCGACGCCGGGGCGGTTAAAGTTATCACTTGATTAGTCGTTTTTTTTTTTTGCTCTGAGCACTCTGGCAAAGTTGGACAATTATTTTTGAATCCCTGGGCTCTCAAAAGGAAAAAACGTGCCAATTACAGAATGTGATGTACTGTAACATGTTTGTGATGTTGATTGGAAATGTCATTAGTCCAAATACGAGATGTTTTAGCTTGTGAGTCATGAAAAAAAAAAAGAATTCTGATCGCTGAACGCCACATTAGTGTCAATGTTCTGTTTATTCTACCAAATTTTTTAAAGAACAATTAATTAAAAATGTTTCTGACTGATAAGTCAACACTGGCAATGACAAACCAGCGACAAACACGACGTATTTACACAACGTCGACGCCAGAACCGTCCCACGGCCCACAGCTGGGACACCCGCGAGCCTTCTTCTCCCGTTTTCTGAGGTACGGAGAAGATAAAAAAATTCCAGTCAGACCCGGCGCCGCTTGCCAAAAACACTGCTCATCCAAAGTCATTTGCGGCAAAGTCCATTATCATCATCACTTGTGGTGATGAATTCCCTATGATGGTGGCAGGCCCGCAGCAGCCTCCACTCATAATGACATTCTGCTCTTGTTGGCAGTCACTCCCCCCGTCAGATGGCTCATTCCCAACAGCCAGCGTTGTCACACACACACACACACACAATACCGGGCCTCGCCGCCAGAAACAGGAATGGCGCTTGAAAGGCAAGACTTTGCTGGTAAAGGCCGCAGCGTTCAGTCTAGTCAGCGTGTTACTCTCAATGTAATCATCTGTGACTGATGCTGATACAAGTACGTTTTACACCTAATGTTGTGAACATGGTGGTGGGCAGGTGTTTCCCCAGGGACACATCCTGTGGTAGTAGCTGGTGTTAGAGAAGTACGGAGGTTATGAAACTAAATTATGGTAAAATAAGTCAATGTTGACTTTGTTTCACACTGGACATGAACAGCGGTCTCCTGGGTGATTGTCACTTTAATCAGCAATTTACAGTCCCATTGGCAAGTGGAGTCAAATTCAATAGCCACAGTATACACATACATGTACACTTAATATAGCATCAGACCTAATACTAAGAATTGTTATGGAGCATTACTGCGGCACATAAACGGTTAAACCGGCAGGTGGACGCTTCACGGATCGGTGTTTGACAATCCGATGGAAGCGTAAAGAGAGACGTCGTAGATCTTGAAGTTCCTTCAGTTAAGTGAAAGGGAGGGACAATGACGAGCTTCCCTGATTTCACTGCTGGACCAAATTAAGGTTGATGCCCCATGAAAGGGAATGTAAGAGGAGCTGCAAGGCCAATAATATTTAAAGCGCCGTGCGACTAAGTCATCACTTTGGAAATAAAACAGCTCTGTGGACACACGGCGGCGTCTGCTCGCTCCAGCAGCATGAGGACGACTCAACAACGCGGTATGACGAACGACGCTCTCCTTTAAAAAGACTTCCAGAGGAACATTTTTAAAGGTGAGGTCAGGTTGGGTCTTTTAAGGTCGGCTTGTTTGCATCAACACACACAACTACTGTACTTATACGGTACTTTCATTTTAAAAGGCAGGGTTAGTAATCTTCGCCGAAAGCAATTTGATATTTTCTCTTGTAAACTCTTTTTTTAAAGGTGCTATATAAATAAAGTTATTATTATTATTTTTTTGACATTGTCATTACATCCTGACAGCCATCAATTAATCAAATGCTCTGACCAAAAAAAAGTATCTGTGGATGTCGCAGGACTGCAATAAGGCCGTCCGATCATTTTATTCAGACTGAAAAAAAAAACAAGATGGCGACGGCCAAAATGCCGAACTCGAGGCTTCAAACGGCAGTCCAGACACCAACGGGTGACATCACAGTGATTAGATCCACTTCTTATAGGCTGTCTATGGTCAGGGTGGACATCTTTTACCATTAGAAGTTAACCTTAAGAGGCTTGAAGAGAATTTGGAGGGAAGTCTGTCAGTGTTGGCAACTTTCATGCTAGATTTAGCAAATTTTGGAGCTAGTGCCGCTAGCTACTTTCATTGGAAAAGAGTTGTAATAAACACTAGGTCGGGTTATTCGGTTGGATCTTTTTTTAAGTCTAGTCTACTCTTGCTAGTTCCTCAATATTACCAACACTAGCTTTAAGATTCTAAACACTATAAACCTAATGCCCTGAAATTACAAACCAATCCCAAGGGAAGAATTAGCTTTTTAACGCTAACTTCCTAAAAAGTCCACCCTGACCATAGACAGCATATAAGAAGTGGACATAGTCACCTTGACTTCACCCATTGGTTCAGGGACTGATGCCTGGAGTTCCGCATGTTGGGTGTTTTGACGGTCGCCATCTTGGTTCTTTTGGACCCAGAAGTGACAGGAGAAGGTGGTTTTGCCCAATTTAAAGTATCACACACTGTATGGGGGTCTTTTTTGAAGGAGAGAGATGCAGCAGTCTATTTTGGTTTTACACAATATGCAATCTTTTTGTTTCTAAAATATTATTATCTCTTTTTTTTCCACAGATGACATTAATCACATAACTAATACTTTTATGAGAATAAATTAATTAACATTTTGCTGTGATAGTTGTCAGTAGTCCTTGTATGTTAAATACGTTAAAATGCAAAGCACCTGCCTCTCTGATATAGCTGCATAATAACAGCCCAGGATATTATGAGAAGAACAAAATGCAATTTCCATCTCTCTTTGTGATGATAATAAAAGATTGACTCGTAAGATAAAACAGGAAATCATGGGAGGTGTAAAAAGCAAGATGGCTGAAGGTGACTCTAAGCCCGAGCTTATCGGGGGATTCGGTAAACAAGAGGCCTGGCAAGCGCGGCGCTCGGCTGTTGACAACTGGTGATGGTGACCAGGTGGGAAATGTTATCCTAACAGTCTGGAACTCTTGTGAATTATTTGCTGATAGATATAAACAGCTGTTATTCTTGGTAATGGAAAGCAATTAGAAACATCTGCATACTTGGCTGTGAGCGATGCCTCCGAATGGCGGCCGCGGCTCCCAGGTGCCGCTGGGAAATAATTACATCATCAGGACGGGGGGATGGGGGGGGGCGGGGGGGGCTGGAGGATTGCTAGTGATCTGTGAAGAGCAAGGAGGAGAGCCCAAAGAGGGACACGCACACAAATTTGTATTAGTCAGACCTGTATTACATTTCAACCTTCACAGTTTCCTTTGATCCTAGTCCTAATCCCTACACACCGAACCTAAACCTAATTTAACTGAAACTTAACCCCTACTCTTCTTTTTTGGGCTATTCTTTAGTGGCATTGGACGGATATCCTATTTTTTACACCCCAAATCTTGTGCAGTTCAGACGACACTCAATCAGTCAATAATGGCCCAACCTGTGGGATGTAGGGATTTCAACTAAAATGAGAAATCAAATCAAAACCCCTGGTGTAATCTGACATAATGACCATCTCATATATCTAACAGTATTGTGTAGTCTGGTATATGGATGGAGTACCTAACGGAGAGGGACCCAAAGTGTCACTCAAACTCACACGAATCAACCGGGAAGCTACTCAAAATGACAACAAAGAAACATAAATCCCATTTAAATATATTTAGGGAACAATCATTAGTACTGTCGACGGGACAGGTGTGACCTGACAAATCAACGAGCACTAAACCTACACTTTGTTTAGTGTTTCAGTAAATTCAACCATAAAGAAAGATACAAGTCATCAATTTAAACACGTTCATACATTTCAGCTGTAAAGAAGTGAGGATGATTCAAGACATCCTCACTTTGGGGAAACTTTCCTCTCACCAAATGTCTCAAACTCAAACTGCTTCTGACAGGCGGACGAGTACAAGAACACACTTATGAACACATACACCCACGGGCCGAGACAGCACACATTTGTTATGGTGTTCACTAACAAGGACCACACCAATAACAGTATGAGTTTCGAGAGGTTTATTGCATCGTGGAATGATTGTTAGATTCGAGAAGCGGAAGGGGTTGAGGGATGAAGGGGAGTAGGGTAGAGGGATGATGGGATGTGGGGTAGGGATGAGGAGATGAAGGGATGTGGGGTAGGGTCGAGGTAGAGGGATGTAGGGTAGGGGTAGGGGTAGAGGGATGAAGGGATGTAGGGTAGAGGGATGAAGGGATGTAGGGTAGGGATAAAGAGATGAAGGGATGTAAGGGAGAAGAGGAGGGTTTGTAGAAAGGAGGTTAGGCGGTCGATGGGGGACCGTTGATGTCCGGTGGCTGGAGGGAACTGGAGACTTATAGGGTGGGGTTTGTCTCTTCGGAAGCTCTGGCGGTGCAGAGTCCCCCGTAGTTCCTGAAATCCAGCGAGAGAGAGAGAGAGAGAGCAAGAGGAGCGAGAGAGAGGATGACAAAAACGGGGTCGGGGGGGAGGGATGTGAAGACGAGAGTCGAAGAGGGAGTGAACGGCGGTTCGTTGTGCTTAAATACTCTGTGCAGAGGAAATGAGCTGTGTTCTGGGCGTGGCCCTGTTCCTGAACAAAGTTTATGAAACTATATATAATTAATTCAGTTTTTTCCCCAAGCAACATAAAAGATCTGTGTATCTTCGTTAGGGTGTTTTCCAAACTATGAATTCACTGTGAATGTTGTAAAGTGAAACTCTTGGACCCTCACGGAGACCCTGAGCCAGAGGCTGACACACAAACTGATAATAGTGTCCTTTGTGTGACGTCTTTGTAGTATATTTGTGGTATTTTACTTAATTTGTTGCAATCAAAGATGTTGACATCAGCCAGACATTCTTACATGCTTTAGTCAGTAAAAAATAACAACTAAGCAAACACCTTTTTTCCTCCAATTTGTCGTCTTTACTTAATATTGAAAGTCACTTTGTTTATTTTGTTTACAGCCATAAAGACAGAAGAGAGATTAGAGACAGCACAGACAGATTCATGATGCAGTATCAGTGTGTCTGGCTTTCATGTCAGAGAGTTTGTGTCTCCGACATCTTGCGTTGATATTGGAGGAACACTTTCAATAACATCTGCATCGTCCAGTGGTTTAAGAATTGTGGTACAGTCATGTTCTGACTGGTTAAAAGGTTTGAAAGATGGGATTAGTAGTTACTAGTGCCGTGATAAGAACGTAATCCCACAAACACAATATACTGCTTTAAAGCAAACTATCAGACACAAAATAACAATAAATAAAGTACCCTTTGTTGTGTCTCCGGCCCATACTTGTACTGAGCCCGTTACTGGACATGTCCTCTGTGATATCTGATGTGCAGTCAGTCACGCCGCAGTATGTCTCCCTCTAATTGTGTTGTGTACGGCCGGCGCCGCTGACCTTCCGGCCCGGCCTCCTCTCTCTAAACAATGCCGCGGCTGCGAGAGCCCCCCGACTGAGCGATGCCTTCGAATTTACCCCTGCTAAAGCGTGACTGTGACTCTCCACATACATCAACCCGCGGGCCCCTACTGAGCGTGCTCATCAGCTGTAAATACCAGCAGTCTGGAAATGAGCAGTCTGGGGGGGGGGGGGGGGGGGGGGATTTGACCGTGTTGTGAGATGGCAGGTTGGGCCTGATGGTTGGAGCGTGTGTCCTGTGAGCAGAAGGTCACGGGCCTGATCCGCTCTGCAGGCGAAGGAGTCCTGACGAGGTGTCCTTGAGCAACGCGCCGACAATGTTTGCTGCCCTTTACGATGGCGCAGAAAAACAAAGATTTAGAAGTACAGTATTTGTATCTGATCCCCGAAAATGAACAGTTTGTATTTGATGAGAAGCAAAATAAACATTATTTTGAAAGGATTTTGAAGTTGTGTATATTTTTGTATTGCAGCACTTTATTCTGAAAATTCACTCACAGCTCACTGATGATGTTTCAACAACTCGTGACTAATGTGTAGCTCACACTACATGACTTTAGCCCTGATTTTCCACTTGCAGACAGTTTTTTTGAGCTTTGTGGGAAAAGTTACTCTTTGTTTTCCGCGCGTTTTCCTACAAATGTCCAGCAACACGTGTCAATTTCTGCTCGTTACATGCATACGGTCTTTTCAAAATAAACCTCCGTCTTCACAGGAAACAACTTAGTTAGGTTTAGGCAACAACAATGTCTTCGTTGGCTTTAGGAAATTATTGTAGTTTGGGTTAAAATAACCACGGAAGTGCCGTAACTACATTACGCAAAATTACGTGACAAAAACATAAATGTTGACTTCACACGGTGAACAAACAACGGTTTCATCGTTCATCGATTACGAGGATAACACACAAAATTATTAAATGGGATATCTACAAATTACGGTGTGTTGCTTTTTGTAGGTATTGCTACGAATGCTGAATCCAGCATTCGTAGGTGTAGCACCTAGTTCATTAGGAATCTTGTACGAGGATTGTGAATGTCCAACTTGGTACCTTTCGTTCTTTACCGTTACCGTGAATTGTCTGTAAATAGTGGTTTAAGCGCCGTACAGTGTCCACTGAATACAGCACTGTAGGACTGAAGTAGAAACTGCTAAAGTAAAGCAGATGGGTATGCATTAATTGCTACGGTAGTCATCCACAAGCTTCTATAAGTAGAAAACGTCCAGTCTGAGAAACATCACGTTGAACAACACAGCAAAAACAGAGCGGGAAAAAAAGAAAAATCTGCTTTTCTAGTCTCTGCAGCCGACAGGAGATAGAAGCAGCTCCAACACGAAACATTATGTTTGTGCCTTTGTTTCATCGGGGGGGCCTGTAATCCCTCGGGGCAACAAACAGAAAATATCCGTCAGAACGGATGAACCTCCGGGCCGTGAGCCGCGGCTGTTGTGGCCGGATATGTTGATGCCGACTGGCGTACCTGTCACAGAAAGCTGCGAGCGTGGTTAAAAAAAAAAAAAACGAGGTGGCTGGTGTCACATGGGTCTGCAGAGGGAGTCGTTGATGAATGTGAGCACAGCGGCACGGCACACAGCCAGTCTGTATCCGTCAGCACTTTATTTCCTACTTCTAGTGTGTTTGTTTTACGCGAGGGCTTAATGTGTCCTTCTCTGTTTGAGCTCTAATCTACAAGATCCATTTCCCTTTTAATTTGCCTCCATGTTCGTTGATAATCTTCGCTGTGAAGACGTGTTTTCAGTGGTACCATTAAAACAACGCTTACTCGTACGTTTTCCTACGAAAGCCGGCAACACGTGTCAATTTCCTCTGGTTTAAATAAACTTCGGTTTAGGTTTAGGCAACAAAACAATTTACTTAGGTTTCGGAAAAGATTGTTGTTTGAGTAAAATGACTATACGGCTAAGTGGCGTTACTTAAGTACGAACGTTATGTGACAAATAAATCAACACAAACTTCTCGTTTCACAAAAGTGTTTGTTAAATTCCACCGAAGCGTCCGCGCATACTAACAGATGCAACGTAGTTTTCTAGCGTTAGCTCCGCTATGCTAAAAAATAAGCACCTAGCCCTTTTTTGCACAGAGCTGATCCAGCCGGGAAAGGAAGTTGGAACGGCGAGAGCAATTTCTAAATAAACACCCTTTATCGATCGTAACCACAAGTCTTTGATCCATGTGGTTCCCAGCTGGACTTTGTCCGTCAGCAGAACAAAGAAGAAAATAACTTCAATAAACACGATTAAAACGGACAAAAGTCACCTTACTCAACGTTATTTGCCACCACCATGCTGTTGTTGCCATGCACAGATAACGTAGAAAGAAGATTTTCATCGACATTGTCATCGTACATATTTCTAGGTTGGTTCTTGTCTGGTTGTACCGTTCGAGCACAAAATGGAAGCCTCCGCTCGTGTGTTTGTATTCCCCATCAGGGACACTTCAGGTCAACAGATTGGTTAACATACAGAGAACTGCACAGCTGCAGGCAGCGATGCGACATATCAAAATCCAGGTTTAGCTGATACAAAGAGTACAGCCACAATCCACATCCTGGTGTTTCTACCCGTGTGCCCTTTTGCACAGGTTAAGCCTCCCACTCCTACTGTAAAAAAAAACAACCAGTGTACACGGTGAATAATGTGATTGTGACATCACTCAGACTAGTACAGTCTGTTGGTCTATTCATAGAGACGGCCGTGTCCTCGTACTACAAGTCAAGTACATGATCAGATGAATGCTTTTCATTTCCACTGACCTGGTCTGAGTTGATGAAAAACAATAATAGTAATTGGAGTATGGGAGGTACAGTACAGCACAGCCAACCAAAGTACTCTCCTCCTCCCAGATGGTCCGTTCAGCCTTTTAATAATGAAATCTGCTTTTGTGTTATTTAAAAAATTACAATAACCTTTTCCGCTAATCCCCCGATTTACGACCTCGTACACCTGGATTTCTGCGCTGCACGTACGTCCGTAATCCCCCCCGGCTCTTGATAACATATTAGGATTATATCTCAGATATGGTTCTTTAATAAATAGTTTAGATAAGCATATCTGTTTAATTTTATCCGCCCGCCCTCCCCATTGCATGCAGGATTACAGTGGAAAAAAAAGGGGGGATGGTTTTTGGTCTGCAGACAGAACATGCAAACATCTGTACGAACAATTCATCAGAAAGAATTATGTACGGCGGACTGGAGGGCTCTAAGCTGTGTGTATTTCAGCATCGCAGTGTGTCCTCGATGACTGAGGCAGATCATAAATAATGGAGGCAGAATTAATTGGTTTATGCTATGAGCATGTGTTATATATATTGATGGCATACCGTCAGTGTGCTGTTGCTCTGTGCTGGACTGGACGTATATATATTTATACACTGCAGCTTTCCACTTTGATGTATGATCTCGATCTGGATGCCTGGATTCATACGGTTTAGATTACATTAATGCGTAGAAATGATGACGCAACTAAAATATAGGAAATAGAATCAATGCGGAAACAAATTACAAACAACCAAAAGAAAGTAAGACTTGGTAACTTGGTTCAATGAAGTAAAATCTTGATATTTCACACAATAGGACGCTTCCAACTTTGTGGGAAAAGGTCCTTTCCTATTTTAATATGACAATATGACAATGTTACAAATGATCTTTGACGTCAGCTGACAGGAAGTAAACATGGACTAAGCCGTTAGATTGCTCTAAAACTGAGCGCTTCAGACAGACGGTAAATACGGGTGTATTCAGACGGACAGTGTGAGAAAAATAGTGGTTTTTTGAACATTGAAACATGCAAACACGTTGTCGTAGACACCCCCCAAATACAAGTATGAACCTGGAGATATAGCATACGTGACCTTTATTAATGAGGAATTCTGTAGCGGTGTCAGAAAAAAACAAACTAAAAACAAGCACATTTTTAACCGGCTATTCATTAAATTATTTGTGTATTTGTAGCATCACTAGCAGAAAAAAAAACGTCCATTCAATGTATTTGAAATTATGGATTGGATATTGATTTGTACGACTACTACCGTTAAATACAAAGCAGCATCGTGTTTCACGGTCAAACAAACAAAACAATAGTGCGACAGGCCTTTAAATTATGCATGCACTTGACCATGAGGTCTGAATTTTCTAGGCCAAACACCCTACTCTCTGTGGGTCATGACCCCCCCCCCCTCACACACACACACACCCTGCTTTGTTTCTTTACCTTGCGTGCTGGGGTAAATACCTCAGCACCTGCATGTTGCACTGATTTCACCCAGCCCCGGCAGATGGTCCTCACCCTTCACTGAACACACACTCCGGCACCTGGGACGCCGGGGAAATCCTTCCGTGCTCTCGCCCCCTCTCACGTGCACATATTACAAACACAGATGCAGTGTGTGCAGGGGCATGTGCGTCCGCGAGCATGCGCATGAATGCAACGACCGAGTGGGCGACGGCGGCGAAGGCGCTTCTCGTTTCGTTGTATGAACACAACAAAAGGCCACTAAAATCAATGTACAGGGCAGCTTTATGGGTCAAGTACAAGACGCATGACAGGAAAAAACACATTCAGGGATTCAAGGGCAATTTATTGCCATTATGCAACACACGGTTGCACAACTGAAATGCAGTTGTAGCCCATTTGCTACACGAGAAAAACATGACAAACAGTAGTACATCAGGAGGAATGTAAACAGCAGCAACAACACAACTCTTCTGGGCAGACAATATGGCCGACATCTCAACATTAGAACTTCAACATCAGAGAAACATTGTCCATCAACTTGTGTTTGAGCACCAAGCATCATGGTGTAAACAGAGAGTCCCCCTCCTCTCGGTCCTCCCCTTTCAAGTGCATCTTGATCCGGGACGCCTGGATGGAGTCACCGACCTCCCATCTTGCCGGGTTCGCCTCAATTTTGTCCTGCGACCGGACATCAGCCAGGAAACCGACTGGGTGGTGGACTAGCATTAGGTCCTAGCTGGGTTAGCTTAGCTTACAGACAAATATAAATAACAGCACGAGGACAGCAAAATAGGATAAACAAGGGTACAGGATTGTACACAAGTAGTGGGAAAAATGGGTGCATTGTATTGTGATGTTGAAACGGAAACTGTTGCCACACAGTTGACAGAACTACATTGTATGTAACATTTAGATAACCAAGGAGTTTTATTGCCAAAATCTAACTAAGTTTCGTGTGAAGACGGAAGTTTATTTTGAAAAGACCTTATTCATGTAATTGACTCGTGTTCCTGGGTTTCGTAGCAAAAAAAAACGCACATCCTACAAACTGTCGCATGAGGATACGTTGAATAAATAATGAGCCAGAATTAGTTTCACAAATGACTCTTTTATTTTGATATCTTTATTATTCTAGTGTTTTTGTTTTATTCTATGTTGGATATACTACATACAAAACACTTTTTGATTGTGATACCAGAGCAGTTAAATACTTCATACACACATACACTGTTCACACACACACACACACACACACACACACACACACACACACACACACACACACACACTCTGTGTAAGAGATGTAGTTCCCTCACAAAGAATCAGGCAGTAAAGCAGCAGCTGTGCTCAGATTGCTTGTGATGAGGAGGAGCTGTTCCTTCCTTGAGCTTAATGTGAACATTTTGCCCCACAAACCCCGACGTGTGACTGCGTGCGCCTGGACGGACGCGACCTCGGGCACAACGTAAAGACAAATAAACGCCTCGTGGCGACTGTTGATTTAATTAAAGGAGCCTTTCTGTACCGGCGGTGCGGGAATGTTAATGATGGAATTAATGGCTGCTGTTTACCAGGCCGAGCGGCCGCACCAGCCGCACGCCGTCCGAGGGAGTAACCCTGAGCTAAACATTACAGGCCGGGGATGAGCTACTTCACACGGACTTCACTTTTCATAACCGCGCTGTCAAAGTGAGCAGCGGGCAAAATGCCTTTTGTTTTTAGCGTTAATTAAGAAATCTCCCCGCCGCGCTAATGCGACGTATCGTTTCGACCGAAGTCAAGACTGTAGAGACGGATTTAACGGGATGAACGTAAACCGCTTCTGTCAAGTTGGAGAGGCGGCTTCTTCTTCTGGGTTTGAGGCCATTCGTTCTGTTGCAGACTCAAGGCGTCGTTCAGCCGATACAAGGATTCCGGAGAGTCAGGGAGAGAGTATCACATCGGGAACGATGGGTGAAGAAACAGACAAGCAGCATGCAAAGAGCGGGAAAAGTTCAGTGTTGGCAAGAAACCATTTTGGAAAGATAATCTAATGCCAATTATGTGATTTGTGATATTAAAGAGAATGAGAATTTTTACATGATTATTCTCATTTTCACTGACAAAACGTAATAAAATGATTATAGTCTGTTGAATGTGATGTGCAGGGCGGGAAAATCTCTGCAGCCATATTGCAATTTCAATAATTTTAATTTTTAACCAATACCTAAAAGATACCGGTGCTGGTGTCTGTAGTTGCTGAGTCAGCATGTTCAGCTCTGCGTGATGGTTTACGTGTTTGGTTTGCAGATGTTTTTACATGGCTGGACCCAAATATCTGATTATTTGGATATTTGTTTATTAGTCGGTACATTCGGTTTTCCAATTTTGGGATTCGGATACGTTTTGTTTTTGTTAATAATGCATAATAATAATAATAAATGTTATTTGTATAGTGCTTTAAAAGGTACTCGAAGGCACTTTACATATATACAACAATAACAATATAAACAAGGCCAATATTTAATGAGTAAATATTGGTGATTACCAAAGATAAATACCAAAAAAAAGCCTGAAATTCCCTCCAAACTGAGCAGCCATTCCCCCTCTAATCTGTTACGTACCTTTACCCTTGGCCTGTCTCAGATATTTACACACAAAGTGATGCAGAACTTCTCTTCAGCACAGGTATCATTATTTTTTGTTCAACCTTTCTGGGTATTAATGAAACTTCCCTCACAATGTTTATTCAAGAACTTAAATGAATCAGAAGCAGTAAATCACGCCCACGTGTCCGCAGAGCCGGGACACCGTCAAGGGAACCGGGTGATGAATCACCGGAAGAAAAAGGAAGTGTGGCCTTATACTTCAAAGTTTAATCGCCTCGCTAAGAATCACTCTCTCCTGGCGGACGACGGCGTCAGAGACACTTAGAGGTCCAGACCTTCACTCCTGCTGTCCCACATCCATCACACATGGGCGTCTTTTTCATTTTCTGACCGTGGATCTCTCTGCTGCTCGGGATATTAAGGGACAACTTAGTTTTTTTTTGACATTAACTTGACACTTAGCAAAGCAGCTGCTGCATGTGGAGCTTTTTGTAGCAGCACGGAGTTAAAAGCGTTACAGGTAAAGTGTTTAATGTCCTGCAGAGGACGGGCCCGAGAGAGCGCTGGACGAACGGGGTTAGGAAGTTAATTCCACGAAGACTTGTTTCAACCTGTTACCACTCCGACGGCCCGCCGGCGGCACATTCCGTCACTGAGCCGTCTGACAGACCGCTACACGTCTGAATGAAAGACGCCGTCACTAATCGGACCTCATCATTGGCACCATTTTGCATCCCCAGTCAAATTAAATGCATCACATATATCCATTCATAAATAAGACTTTCATGTTTTTAGTGGTTTGTAGTCGTTACTTTTTAAGCCGTTGCTTCACTTTTTCATTAAAGACGTTCTGGCTGCTACATCTGTTTCATCTTTTAAAACCACCTCTTAAGCCTTTTATGTAATGACCTTTGGTTTGACAGTTTGTTGTTTTGTTTTCCTAATAATCATTTCATCCATCCTCCTTCATATTAGCATTATTATTACTATTGAGAATTGTTTCCTGTACAAGCGGCTACAGATGGGACATCGGGTGAGAAAAAAAAAAAACGAACGACAGCGCGACAACAAGCGTCAGATTAGTGGGTAATATCTCAAAGCACATGTTGACTTCACACACATTTAGTGTTGCCTTACACATGACTCAGTGACAGTTGAGGAAACCACTCAGTGAAAGTTAACTCCATGTACACTCACTGCTTCTTTTTGTTGCATATTTCTCTGCACCCTGGAGATTAATCAAAGACAGCCGAGCCAAAGCCCCTTGATGATGATGATGATGATGATGGTGCAGTTTGGTGGGGGGGGGGAGGGTAATAGATTAAAACCCTAAGCTATTGACCCATAACTAAAGTGATGTTTGAGCTCATAATCTTTTCATCTCGTGGTAAGTGAAACCCGCTTTGTTGGATTTTGGACCGTCAGCAGACAATAGGGAGGATCATTTTAACATGGCTCCATGCTGAGCAGGTGGGAGGAGGGGGGGGGGGGGGGTAGCAGAAGAGACCAATATTTAGCAAATAGTATCTGTGAGTTATTTTCTACACTTCCACCACAAACAAACTAAGAGAGTCGCATCTCATTTAAAATCTCCCTAAAAAGAAGCGTCTTCAACATCCTCTCTGGGTCGTTTCTCTTTTTTTGTGTGTCTGGCAACGCGATTGTTCCGAAACAGCGATGCAGAAAGGAGGGATGCGCTTGGGATCCCAGGCAATTTTCATTACACCGAGTCAAGCTGTTTCAGTTCAGGATCCAGGCCTTTGTGCCGCTTTGCCCGGCACTGAGAACTGGAAACGTGGCAACAAAACAGCATTCTGTGTTACAGCACACTTTCGCGCCGGGGCCTTGTGATACGTCCATCTGCCGCGACTAGTGTTGCAGATCGCGCCGATGTCCCCGCCCGCGTTCCCTCGCCTCCTCTCGCCGAGAGCTTCTCCAGGTTTGCACGACCGCTCAGCCGTAGTCGCCCTCGGCGCACAAAAAAAACAACCTTTTGTTACTGAAATAAAGAAGATTTTCTCAGTGCTTTCCTGCGGATGTAGAAGTTTTTTTCCGCTGGCAAGGTTTGGCCTCCAGTGTGCTTTATGGCTGCATTCTAGCACGATTATATCGGTAATTACAACTTATTCTGCAGCACACGTTGTGTTGAATCTACTAATGTATGATAGGACGTGTAGGTACAGAAGGGGACGTTGCAGAATGGTGGATCCTTGTTCTACTACCGAAGGGCTTTTATTCAAACCTTTGTGCTCGGTTGGCTGTCAGAAGGTGATTAAGTCTGTAGTTGAAGTTATCATCTTTCACGCAGGTTTGTCAATCAGATAATCATTAACTGTTTTGTCCAAATGTTTTCCAGCTAGTCGTCGTCCTCCCCCCCTCTGCCTCTAACAATAAAGACATCCAACAAAACATGTGCTTCAAGACCAACTTCCAAGAAAAATGATTTATAGCCAAAATCTCTACATCAGATCAAAGTATGATCCAAAACCCCAACCACCAGAATGCGCCGACAGCCCGAACCCAAGCGAAGGACAATCTGTCCCGCCTCTCAAGCTGTCGTCAAATCACCAACCCCCCCCCCCCCCCCCTCCTCCAAAAAACAACAACACAAGAGCAGATCTTCAGCTCGTCACCTTCCAGCTTGTTCCCCCAAAGAGTACAACACCGAAACTACACCGAGCATATTGACGCACTTTAAAAAAAAAGAGGTGGTTACCAGATGCTTGATCCTTAAACCCCCCCCCCACAAAAAATCACGAGGTGATGCTTATATTATATCATGCATTTATTGGAGAGTATGTTTATTTTTAGGGGGAGGGGGGGGGATGTGAGTCTTCAGAGCCGAGCTGCAGCGTCTCACAGGTCTAAGCTCACTCTGAGACATATTGAGACACAATTTCATCTCGTGGATTATTCCGTCTCGGGGAGGGACGGACAGATGATATTTAGAAATATAAATAAACAAACACATGTCACAGGGTGTAATGGGGGGGTTGAGGGGGGGCATTGGGGGGAGGGCGACGGTAGGGGTGGAGGAGGGAGTTCCTTAAGAGCCTTCGGCTATCTGCAGAAAGCTGATTATGCAGAAGTTAAAGGGATCGGACCAGACAAGTTTATGTCTGCATTAATCAAGGGAGAATAAAAGGATGCCGCCTGTGTTCTGTGATCACTCGGTGCATAATCAGACATCTGAGGAGGAGAGCGTGTTCTACAGTGTGGTGGCACATGGTGATGATGTTCTGGTTGACTGAATACAATGCTATGATATCACTGCCGGGGATGTTTTATGGGTTTTAGTGGCGTGCTTGGTCCTCTCAGCCACGCGTTAATAACACAGACAATCCTATTCTAAATGTGACAAAGCAGAACCAAGTTAGTCAAACGTTATCGGATCTTTTCTCCGATAACTGAAATGAGAGCCGTAATCAGCAAAATAATTCCTTTTTTCGGGGACGGAGACAAAGAGCAGCAATGATGCTGTGAATCCTGCAGAAGAAAGACTTAAATAGCGGCGGCGTCTTTATCGTTTCACCGCTAATTAGTCGCTACAATTCACGGAGCCACGAGAGCAGAAGAAAGTGACTATTTTTAGAACATTGTACATTAATCCGACAGTTAAGTGGAATCCATTGTTAGCTGCAGAGCTCTATGGACCTAACATCTACTTCAGTAAGGAAACTGACAACTTGTATGTAAAAAGGTTTAGCTTTGAACCAAAAAACTGTTAATTAACTGCAAGTCAGGTCATGTAGCAGCGTAGTACGTCACCTAAACTACAATCTTTTCCTGAACCTAACTAAGTAGTTTTGTTGCCTAAACATAACTTAGTTGTTTTCATGTGAAGACTGAAGTTTATTTTGAAAAGACTGCATGCATGTAACGAGCGGAGATTATGACGTGTTGCTGGACTTTCAAAGTAAAACGCATGAAAAATGAGTAACTTTACGTAAGATATCATTAATCATGAGGTCCTCCTGCTTAAATATAGGATGTATATAATAGCAACATTATGTCATGATAATCCCTTTATTTATTTAAATCAGGCTCTATCTACCATGATAGCAAGCTAGCTGCTTTTTTAAAGCACTCGTGAGGATATTCGCGGTTATACCGACAATGCAAATTCACCACGATCAATTTATTGTGTTTTTTTAACGGCGATCCACAAAATAAATCCTCTATCGTCCTGTTTCTAATCATAGCTGCAGTATATTTGTAAATATTGTCAGATATTTTGGAAAAATGCTTCCTGGGTAAAGCAAGTCTTGGTCGTTCAGAATAGCACATTATAATAATGTTTTATTATTGAATTTGTTGTTAATTAAAAATCAGCCTTTGCAAAGTCGGAAAGGGGAAAAAAAACCAACACAGGCCGATTCTAGTGATGCTGGATTTCAAATGCATAAAAGCACAAATATGGTGTGAAATGCATCACCGCCGGCGTAATATTATGCACGCACATGAATGGACTTCATTGGCATTGTCAGCCAGGACAGGTGCGACCCCATAAGCCATAACAAGCTCATTTCACAGCATGGAGGAGTGTCTCAGCCCCGACTAATGTGTTGGCTTGTTTTCCACTGCAAAACACAGGAAAGAAAGCATCATACCTCTTATATGATATAGCGTGTAAATGTAACACTCGACATAAAGTGTAACGCTGAAGCGGTTCAAGTTCTTGGAGCTTTAACAGACAATCATAGATTCAAGAACATCCCTCGTTTGTGATGGAAAAGTGGGTCCCAACACGAAGAAGACCTTCTTCATCGTGTTATAACAGCAGCAGGTAACCCCCCCACCCCCCCCTCTTCATCCAGATTGTCAGCTAATAACCATCGTCTTCCTCTCCCCAACTTTGACTCTGATGTATCTCCAATGTCATCAACGGGTGAGCCTCATTTCTGCTTTATGTCGGAGTAAGAGAGGAGACAGAGGAGACATTTCATCCTGCAGCCGCAACGACATCAACATCAATCTGTCTGAACTGCTGCTTAAATGACTGTGTAACCTTTACAGCACTGTTAAAGAACGATGTATAATTTCTGCATTAAAAAAAGTCGAGGTAATAAAAAAAAAAAAAAAAGAAAGAAAGAGAGGAGTCCAGCTGATGCACTTTCACTTTACTGGACTTGCAGGCTTTTTTAATGCCCAGTAAAAAAAAAAAAAAAGAAAGTTGCGCCCTCGAGAGTCACTTTGTAAAAGACTGATATTTCCTGCTTTTAATAAAAACACGTTAATAGATTCACTGAATTTTTTAACAGATTTAAAAATGTCTGGGAACAACAACAGATTGAGAGCCATAAAAAGCAGAATAAAGCCTTTATTACCCACTGACATTCCCCCACATAATGGAAATATTTTACAATGCCTCCCATTTATGGACCTCCGTCCACTATAAATTATATTATGCAAGAAACATCATCATGACTGCTGGCATTAACTACTTCATATGAAATAGGTTTCCAGAGGGAAGGATTGACTTTACTATACGTCGCCTGGAACAAAATCCAATCTGCCGCCATTGTTTAATGCCACTTTTTTTTTATTATCTTGCAAGCATATGTTGGAATGGCTACAGATGATGAAGCTAGCTGCCGGGCAAAGTGATCATCAGTGCTGTTTTTTTTCTATTTTTAAACCTCTCTTAATAACAGGATCCGGCAAATTGTTTGTGACCTTTGTCAAGGTTTTTGTTTTTTTTATTCTGGAAACACAGAGGCTAGCAGGAGCCGCTGTGCTAGCCCCCCCCCACACCCCCCCCGCGGCATGTGTGAATATGCAAAGCTCCCCTATTTCTTTTTTTTTGTGCAAGGTTTCAACATGAAAACCTGAAATTGTTTGGAAACCTTTTGCCTCGCAGGGCCTTCACGGGGTGAAGCCACATAGAGCTGAGCTCTGCAAGAATGTTTGATGCCACTTCCTTAGTCGAGCATATGCCACATTCTGTTTTGGGGAGGCCGTGTTTGTGTGGTGGTTGTTGTTTTTCCTTTTTCTTTTTTTTTTCTGCAACTGTGGCCATGGGGAGGAAGGGCTGGTCAGGGACAGCAGCTGTCCAGCCCTCTGTGAGCATTAAGACACGCATGACCCGGCCAAAAAACACAAGGTAAGCAAAAAAAACACACCAACAACGCTGCTCGTCTGTGCATTCCTGGTCTGCGTCTCGTAAAACCTCCATGACATTCACGTCAGCCCATTATCACGGCAGTAATACAAAAATGCAATCTATTGGTTTGGTCGACAGGGACACGAATTGTCTGTTTTTTTTCCCTGTGTCGATCAGGATGAAAATAATGGCAATGGAAAGTCAATTAGGAGCCTTATTCGTGGTGGACACGCAAATGAATGCATCCATGTGACTAAGCAACAGTCAGAGCAAGTGACGTACTTCATGATATCCAAAAACACGACTATTTTGAGGTGGACGGGTCCAACCAATAGGACGTCCAACCAGAAGACCGGAGTTGTGGTTTTATGGTAGTGGTTTTCAAAACTGTTCTTTACAGTTTTCCAAAACCTAATTACGTGGTTTTGTTGCCTAAACCAAACTGTTGGTTTTGTTGCCTAAACCTAACTGTTGGTTTTGTTGCCGAAACCTAACTGGTGGTTTTGTTGCCTCAACCAAACTATTGGTTTTGTTGCCGAAACCTAACTGTTGGTTTTGTTGCCTAAACCTAACTGTTGGTTTTGTTGCCGAAACCAAACTTTTAGTAATTATTTTGAGCCAAACCATGACGTCTTGTCTAAACCTAACTGTCGTTAACGTACGTCTTGAAAAGATAAAGTCGTTCAAAGGGACAGGAAAGAGGAGAATTTGTGTCCCTCTACACAAAACCTATAGAGACTTATATTCTTGACTATGTCACGATCTGCCGTGAGGCCGTGTTGTTCATGTGGTTACATTAGAAATGACACTCATGTGGGTCAAAGTGAAATGTAGAAGCAGTTAAACACACAGCAGAGGGAAGAGGCTTAATGGAGAGATCAAGAGAAAAGGCAGCAGCTCCTAGAGGAAGGAAGGAGGAGGAGGAAGGAAGGAGGGACGGGGGGGCAGGTGGTAGGCATGGACAAGGGTATGCTGGTGCATCTGCCTGCGGCGATGGTATTGACGGACATATTTCCCACAGCTCCGTGTCACAGCGGGATCATCGCACATGATTACGGGGGGGATCAGCATGATCGGCTGTCGCTGATTTCGCTGACATCTGTCGGTGAGGTGATACAAGCTGTGACGAGGATCGGCCCCGACATGGAAATCTTGAGCGGCTTGTTGAGCCGCGGCGACCGAAGGCTTCTTGTAACTCTGAGTCAAAAAAACACACAAAGCGCCTTTTACCAAACGAGAAAGGATTCCATCGTCTGCTTGCACGAGTTTCGACACTTATAACACACCCAACATGTCTGAAAGCCTTGATACTCAGTGGCATAAATACATGAAAGATTCTTAAATTAGGTTCTATTTCTTTATTTAGAAATCAACTTCTACGGCCTCCGCCATATCTGAAAACATTGCAACTAGTGAAGAAGAAGAAGATTTCCACTTGTGAGGCTGTGAACACTACTAGAGGAGTGTGTTCATCTGGACCCCAAAAACCACACATCTGATGTCTCAGTGAGAGTGAGACATCACAGCGAAAAGCAATTCACACATAATCCAGTGATCGAGCGTCCTTTGCTCAAAACCAATACAGTATCCGCCCGGCTCCAAAAGATGGATTATTTATCCCTGGGTAAGTAATTGCAGGGTTCATAACAATGAGATTCGGATTAAGGAATTCATTATGGGGTTTTTTGAAGCGGAGCACAGCTTGAACATGTAAGTCCAGCCCGGGAGATAAAAAAAATCATCTCCTCAATATGGAGCGCTTTGACGTGACCCTCGACACAGAAAATGATCTCCCGGATAAATCCTGTCTTCATTTCATCTCGAAGATTCGAAGGGAAATTCTTAAACATATGGCTTAAATTGTTGGTAATGGATCGGAGGCGAGTCATCTGGGGCAGAGATCCTGAGCCCTTTCTCATCTGGTGACGCGAGCTCTATCTTTGATTAAATGTCAGACTTTCACTGTCACATATGCTGGAAGTAAATCCCCCCCCCCCTTTTTCCTTAAAGGCTTCTTAATGGGCCGTTCCAAGAAAGAGAAATCTAAATTTTGCCTCGACCGTGAGGAAGACTTCGGACATTATGCTGCCGTTCTTGTAATGAATCATCTCGGTGGTTGCATTCAAAGAAAAGCTTTTATTTGTGATTCAGTTGGAAAAAAATATGCTCTAGTACATTAAAAGAAATAGCTCAAGTAATACTTTACAATCATCTCTTTTGGGATTGTCTCAGTTCTGTTTCAGTGTGGCTTTCAAACATCCCTCTGAACCACAAAACACGCCTGTGGGATTGAAGAGCACGTAGTATTTAAACAATCGCCACAACTACACCGTTTATCACACAAAAAAAACAGATTGTGATCTTTCCAACGGCCCCTGAACACATCATGTGTCACGAACACCTCGGTCAGAAAAAGCAACTAAAATAAAGCTTAAAATTGTGATATTTCAACAAAGAACATTTTATTCTACATGTCTTCTTTAAAATCTGGCCCCAAATAAACCGTTTGAAGTAATCAGATCTTGTAAAAAACATTAAATTCTGAGCTCCTCAACGCAACTGTGAAGACATGAGTGACTCATCTGAGACCATCAGTCACGTGACAACAATTCTGTGAAGCTTCGACTGAACTGCAGAATGTAGATAGTCCAATATATAGAGCACATGAAGCCTCCATTTCTCTCCCATTTTTTGTAAAATAAATTATCAAAGAAATTCAAATTTTTTTTACAGAGAGTAAAATGTGAATGGAGCAAAATACGCCCAGAAACTGCTTGTAGTTCAGAGGGTTAATTATCTTATTTCCAGTTTGGGGATCAATAAAATGCAGAAGCGATGCAGCAATAGTAGAGAAATAGTTGAAAAAGGTATAAAGACTGTAAGATCTGCAGCACTGACCACATTCTATGACGTCTAAGCCAGCCGACAAGGTGTGTGAATACAATTTATGAATTAATCTCTCCATTTAACGGCTCGTTTGAACAAATAATGAGTAAAGATTTAATCAGCATGCGTGGTTTAACAACAAAGAGCTCAGTTGCACCTAAAAATGTCCCCGCTGAGTACAATACTCCTTAAAAAGAGAAATACACTCATAGGATTCAAGTCATTTGGGGATAAAGACATTTATTAAAACGCGTCTAAAGTAATTAATACTTGTTAAAGACGTTGATTTCTGCTCGGTGAGAGATGCAAAGCCATGGCGGTTAAAGTGGCGGCTTGTTTGGGTTTGTTGACTGCGTATACGACCGGTCATCTACATGAATGATGTCGGGACGCTTTACCACCAAGAAGTGTTTATGACAGATTAGAGCACAGCATCCGAATGCATTTTCATTCCCGTTATTTTCGTTTTAACGCATGTGTGAATCAATTAATTCTGTCGTAAAAGGCCACCATAAACTGTGTGCAGGAGTTAATGAGTCCGGCATTACCACATCATTACACCAGCTGGCATTATGGAGCATGTGTTGTTTGTCATAATATACGCTGCCATGCTTAACAGACATAAATTGTTTGGAATGCTAAGTTCAGTTGTTTTTTTGTTTGATGACAAAGACAAAAAGCTTGTGCACTAAGATCACCGTGCTAACAGCAGGTACGCACTTACATGTGTGTGTGAAGTGATTTTACAGCCGACAGGATTTATCAGGGTGATCTAAAAGAAGCTAATAAGCATTTTAGGATTCCATATATTGTACTTCATATTTGTGGAGGCACTGACAAAGTTCAAAAACCCTCATTTAATTATGTTTATAGCACCCAATAGCATCGCTCGACTTAGTTCACAGCTGCGTTTCAAAACAGAAGGGAAGCAAATTAGTACATTTTCCCGACAAATAGATGCTTTTTTACCACTTGTCTGTACACTTTTTACATACAAAAATTACATAATCAAAGCATTAATATAGCAGCAAACCTTTTAGTGCACGTTAGAGCTAAAAGGACTTTAAGCGACTTACATTCATCGGGTGGAAAAGGATGTTTAACTCCTTCTGTGTCTGCTGGATGTCAACGAAGATAAATTGATGAGCAGATATCCGTGTTTCTGTTCGAGTCTTTTTCTCCACTTGAATAAATCCTGAAAGGAACCCCAATTTGAGTTGGCGAGCAACATGAATTATGCCGTTATACATGCGTTTATATATGCGTTTTGTCCTCGTGCCTAGTAAAACGTACTTAGGCCTGACATGACATGATTCATTTGGTGCTTGTTTTTCAAGTGCCGTGTTTTAAAAAGGTACTATTCTCTCATGTGAAGACAATGAGACTGAACTTATGGAGGAAATGCTCCGAATCCAAACACATCTCTTCAAACATTCCTGGTGTAAATGCACCCTAACTGTGTCAACAGTTAAAGCTGGCTGCTTCCAGCTCACTAACACCTTGCTCAGTGGACCCTCGCACCATAAAGGTTCAAAATACATCCCAGTGAGCGCCACTCATGCAGCACATGTTTCCTTCAGTCACAAGCCGCTCAAAATGTGCCTCCATCCATCGTCTCATAAGCAGTCTGCAGCACAGCGAGGGGGGGGGGGGGGGGGGGGCCGGCCCGTCTCAAGGTCACCGGGCCCTTCACCGCTGTGGCATGATGGGTAGCTCCTGCCCGTGCCAGGCAGCCGGCCAGCAAAGGGAACTGCCCGGGTTCACATGGCCAGCTTTACCTTCACTGAAAGAAAGGAGGAAGGCACCGGCGGCCCCCCTGCCGCTCGGTAACTGGTACCAAATGGTGCCTCCCCTCTGGGGTCCTGACCTGCGAGCAGGCAGAGTCCCAGGACACCTCAGAGCCGAGCTGGAGGATGGGCAGACAGCTGTCTTCTGTCAGTGGGCCCGTGGACCTCGAAGATCATCTTTTTCTGCACACACACACACACACATACACACACACACACACACACACACACACGAGACTTGGTCTAAAAGCAGAGCGGTAAAAGGACTGTACTGAGTTACAGTCACACTCCAGTTCTGATGTTTCCCACTGCAGATGCAGATCTGATGCATGCTAAAAAAACTGCATGGAGGCTTTTTTTTAACACGGCTATGATGTGTAACTAAAAACATCATCCTTAAGAATGAACTTGTTTTCATAAAAGAAGAATGTTTGTTAGGAATCTGCACACCTCACGCATACGTATTGCATAGTGGTGCATGCGTGAGGATGCCTGCTAGAGGAACATCTTCAGACAAAGATACCTACTCACATGCAAACAACTGATAAAGAGCGTGTTTACATTCATTGCTGGCTGTGGGAGAATAATCAATTTGATCAAGAATCTGACAGATCATTTGGATGCATAATCCTGGATTTGTGTTAGTCTTGAATCTACATTACACAGTTTTATGCATCTGGTCTCAGGATCACAATATCAAAACAAGAACTGAATTAAATGAAACAAATGTCAAACAGAGTGAAAGGTTAATTAGACGGTCTTTGTTTCTTACTTTCCCTGGATGAACAAGAGGTTAAACACATCACATTGAGTCCAGGTCATTTATTTGAATCTGTCTGAAGAGTGAGTGTTAAAAGCCTTCCTGAAACATCAATAAATGATCTCTTAATTCTCTCGAGTCAAGTCTCAGATCTACTTAAATCAAGAGACAACACGTCAAAAACAAACAGTCTTACTTCCTGTTCTGCCACCTCCACCTCTGAAGCCAGCGAGGCTCTGAGGAACAATGTTATATGGATGTTGATGGGGAGAAGCTGCATAATTAATTTGTATATTCTAGCATGACAGATGTTTGATTTTGGCCGTAAAAGTAATTAATAAGAGAGTGGAGGGAGAGGCAGATTGCTGGAAGATTATTTATGAAGACTCCTCACAGAGCATGTTGGAGGTGGGGGTGTGAGTGTGTGTGTGTGTGTGTGTGTGTGTGTGCCCCAACATCACCTGCTCCCCTGGCTGTCCCAGCTGTTAGCCTAGCTGCTACCACTGTCATCTCCAAACATTTGTTTTAACGTCCCTCTGCGGCGAAGGTAACAACTGAAATGACTAACGGACAAAACAAAACATTGCACCAGTGTTTAAAATTTCATAACAACACGAAGCTGAAGGATTTAACCGTGTGGAGGGGGGGGGGATTAATAAATGTAAAACATACTCGTCTGATTGTTCCAAAGGGCAAACCAGAACACCTGCTTCTACTTGGGAGAGGAAGATTCAGAGAATACAGATGTTGACATCTGCCTCACACAGAAGTGAAGTTAATTGATGTATTTGTGTTGATGGTGAGTTTACACAGCTTATTATTTACATGTTTAAATACTTTCATTAGTAATCTGTGGTTTCCCCTCACATGTATCTCAGTCGAGGTCCTCCCAGCTTCTGATTGGTTAGTTCCGTCACATGTGTGCGTTAGGAACAAGGGACCAAGGGTCTTTCTCATTTCCCGATTGTGTGCCTCCTCGATTCTTTGTATTGAACAGGCAAATCTGAATCATATCAAAAAAACAACTGTCGGAAGAATATATTTATTTAATGCAGCCTCTTGTTTCCCCAGAACTGTAAAGTACATAATCATAATAACGCAGTTCAGTACGTAGCGACAGCATGTTTGCATGCTTCACTGAGCATCTTAATATGCTAACAGTTAGCATTGTAGCATGCCGAAGTTAACATACCAATTTTCTTGGAGATTAATGCAGTTTGAGTCAGACAGCGAAGTCGATGCTGAAGTGACTTAAACCTTCATTCTCTCTAGTGTCCACCAGGGGGCGACTCCTCTGGTTGTATAGAAGTCTATGAGAAAATGACTCTACTTCTCTCTTGATTTATTACCTCAGTAAACATTGTAAACATGAGTTTATGGTCTCAATCTCTAGTTTCAAGTCTTCTTCAATACAGCATGATGTTCATTTAGTACATTATGGTCCATTTAGAGTCAAATAGACCATAAAGCAGGGGATGCTTTAGATATGGTCACTTCTATTCACTGGTTGCAAAAAGCAAAGATGGCAACAGCCGTAATCCAAGATGGCGACGGCCGAATTGCCAAACTCGAGGCTTCAAAACATCAGTCCACAAACCAATGGGTGATGACTACGTCCACTTCTTATATACTGTATATGGCGTGTGCCAAACTTCATGGCAGCCCATGTGGTACTCGTCAAGACGTTTCACTCTGGACCGACAGACTGATGGGGCGACCAAAAGCTGCCACTTCTAGAGCCATTCTGATGGCTTGGCTAAAAATAAGTCCAATCGGAAGTCAGGCTGCACAACATTTGGACTCAGAAAGACGGACCGTGGAGGAGAAACAAAATAATTAGATACAGCCAAGTGTTTTGCAACAGCAGGGACAGAGCAATTTATGCCTCAATCTAGGCACAAACTTCCGTTTTTCTTCCCCCCCCCCCCCCCCCCCCCTTTTTTTTTTATTACAGAGCTGTACGGCTTCAGAAGATAATAATGAACTGTAATGGATGCCAAACAGTGAGGACAGGGAGTGAATGTAATTTTCTCAATGAGGGCATAAATCTCACAAGGAGGCTGGAAACTGGAAAGTCCTGTTGGGTATTCAAATCTGCTGCCGTGACTGAAGCGGTCACAGTACATCACGGTGCGTTTGCGGCTCGACAGAAGGTTAGCGCAGGCGATCCGCCACAATGTGATCTCCTTCATTGCCGGTCTGGATGCTCGGTGGGTTCTTATTAGTCAGCAATGATTAAAAAAAAACAAAGCTTTGATAGCAGTGCACAGGAAGGGGGCCCGATTTAATCAAACCCTCCTCCTCCTCGCTGTAATATATATACGTTGTTGTGACAACAATAGGGTCTTGTTTAATTTAGCTGTGAAGTCTATGGGCTTACATTAATTCAGACCATAGCCAGGGGCCGTGGATTATGGGAATTAAATATTATCTGAATAAGAATAGAGGTGGAGAGGAAGGCATGCATGGACAGCGATGGAGAGATTAAGGTCTGACTGATCTCTCTGCTAAGCCTTATAGCTGCAACGCGACGAGGCCCTCTGCTGAACAGCTTTCTCTGCCGGCTCCTGCAGGTGTCGCCAGCAGTTCTTCATCTTCTAGACGTCCAAAAATATTCAAAACCAAACAGGTTCCTAGTAATGACACCCACTTGTAAATGTGGAAAACAGGTTCATTTTGGTGAGACATAAAGATTTTTTTTGGCCCCCTCTGCTTTCCAGGATCGGTAAATTAGAGAAGAAAGAGCAGAGGCTGCATATACTTATTTCACCAAAAAGGCCTGATAATTACCACAATTGACAATGACGTTCCCATACAACTAAACCTCTCCATTACGAGGGAATTTGAGGGGAAAACGTATTTTCTCGAATTGAAGCAAAACAAGGCAACAAAACTACGACTGGATTATGTTTTAAAATGTGATACGAACAGTGGTCTCCTTTGTGAAAGTCCTTTGTTGTTTGACCGATCCACGACTACCCCAACTCCCCCGCTATACGGATTTCTGTGGACTCATGAAACGTATTTGTGATCCTTCAAAAGCAAACATAGTCCACGACTTTTCCCTAGTCACAAGTCTTTATAAGACGGTCAGAGCAACTCTCGTAGTATAAAGAATGAGAAAGAGTCCACACAAGGCAGGCGGGAGGTGAGATGAGTTAAACAAACACAGGACTTTCCTCCAGCAGACCGCTGTTCGCGTCCCGCACAAAATTAACGTAAACGTAAGAAGGTTCACATTTTCTCCCGATAGCTGCATAGTCACACGAGTTGTTAGAAACTAAATAAATAGCTTCAAAGTACATCACCACTCCTAAAAGCTTCTAAATCACTGTGCCACAAGCTGTCTCAACATAATCTCTAACTCTTTTTTGGGACCTTTATGGGGTCACAGGACACATCAGAAAGGTGGAGCTTGTTTTTAAATCAACTGTTTTGGATCACCATGCTTTAAAGACTTCATCGGTAGAGGAACTCTGGAGGCTCAAGTACGGTGATCAAACAAACAACACTAAATCTGTGAAGTATGAAACCAGTTTGAGAACCACCGGTTTAGTCTGCTGTGTCAGCTTTTTTAATTCCCCCAATTTCAAAAGACGAGCAAGTGAATGATGATAATTGAACTCTGGGAAGTACAGTGTGTGCACTAAAAAAAAAAAAAAGTGCTAACGCTTTAGCTCAGTAAAATATCACTTTAAATACTTGTTTGACCTCCTCCGAGTTGTCAAATTAAATGCCCTTGATAGTAAATGTGCGAGATTGCAGAACGGACAGGTACGATCAGCCGTCGCTAAAAGAGATTCTGTGCATATAATTGTATAGATGTGTCTGATTAATGGGGAATGTATTTGAAATTAATTACAGAGCGATAAATTAGCGCTCCAACGTCAGACAAAGTGAATTGAATCTTTCTCTTTCTTGAAGGATAAATAGAGAGATGAAATATAATGAAGAAAGAAAGAAAGTGATCATAAAGAAATGCATTTGCATACTAATTAAACCGGCGTAATAATCTCACCGATATTCTTCAAAAGGAGTGTACTCAATAGAAGTCATTTCCATAACTTACTGAGTTATTGTCCTTCTGTCCTACAGTACTGTGGGGAGCGTCTCCGCTTCAAACGGGGTAAAATCCTCTGGTTGTTTTCAACTTTCTTGCTGCTAAACTTCGGCGCCGTTCATTGTAATTCCCGGCACACCCTCAACACAGGGTTAAATGTCCTTTCAATCTGTTAATTGCAGGACTTTATAATTCAAAGGAAGGGATCCAAGACCCGCTATAAATCAAACAACCACTCACAGGGGTTTTTAATGAATTCCTCCCAGTGACATTGCAGGTAGCATCGTCTAACCTGGAGACTCAACAGTATTCAGTAAGCACACTCGTCACTTTAAAAAAAAAAGAAAAGGAAAAACGCTTGTTAAAAAGTGATCCGTGCTCAAAACAAATCATCTACAATCTCAGGTGTCTGTTTTTGCAGTTTAAAGGAAGTGTTACATGGATGAAGCAGGTGCTAACCTACATTTCTGCAGAGCCCCGTCCCCGTAGAGGAGGAGGGAACATATGGACCTCGTCCTCAGCTTCCCAATCACAACCTGTCGCCCTCCAAAAAGGCTCAGCAGCTGGGAGGGAATATATTCACCTGAACAAAGGATGCAGTAAACGAAATAACAAGTCGACGACATGGAAGTGACATTGTTTTGTTTTGTTGACATTGTACATGGTGACTTTCTATCTTGTCCTGCATGTTGTGAACTAGTGATGTGACGGATCATTGTTGATCTGTGATCTGTACGGATCCCCCCCAATTACACAGTTTAACGTTAATCATCACAGTGTGAAATAAAGGTTTACTGACAATCATTATTCAAAAATATTCAGTAAAATATGTGATCAGGACTTTATTAATGCTTTCTGTTCTCTGATCTCTGATAAATGTTTCATTGTAAACAACCAATCAGTGTTTAAACCAACAGGAGGAGAGCTAGTAACGTTAGCAGCACCGCTAACGGCTAACCAACGGAGGTTCACTTCGCTATCATTCAATGAATGCCCCAAAAAAACCCACAAAAGATGGCGGCAAAAGAAACAAAGAGATAGTCGGGTGGCGTAAAATTGTAACGTTGGTTTGTTGACAGTCAATTCTTTCCCTCAATTAAAGTACATCGCTAAATTAATCGTCAGTATTTGGGGATTTATGTTTGAGCATCCAGAGAGAAATACCTGTACCTGCCTACTACCACCGTACTGTGCTGTGATTGGCTAGTACCAGCTGTGCTGTGATTGGCCGATTAGCTTGCGATAGCAATGTGCCTACGCTGTGACAAGAGCATAGACGATAAAACAGATGGACAAGAGTCTTTGGTGTGGATGAAGTTGTTAAATTTCACTCATTTAGCGGCTAGTTAGTTAGCTAGCTAGCTTACTAATGCCACCATGCTTTCATGCTACACTGGTCACAGGAAAAAAGGTCAGAACAAAGTTGTCACTCATCTGGAGACAGCGATATATTTACTGTTAATGAGTATAATACTCTATTTCCTTCATTTAAAAAAGAGAGGCTTTAATCAAAAGCCCACTCACCCCGTCAATGTTCTATTCTAATAGTTAATGTCCAAGAAATGAATGCACTTTACTATTTTGTTTTACAATGTGAGATGACGCCAGGCGTGCACCAATGGACGACAATCAAATCATGTCTACTGACTTTACTGCTGCCCATTTAAAATATATTGCTGCACTGTCCACATCGGGGTTTTTTTCCTGCAGCTTTTTGTTTCTTTGTATTCCATTTAATTAGTGCAAAAAACAAATGAATTGTAGTCTACAGCTTGTTTAAAACATGAAATATTAAAGCTTTTATGACCTAGATGTAGGTTTAATCACTATTATGTCATTGCAACTGGACAATTAATTGTATGACAATTCCAGCTTCAATAACAGGAACAGGAAGTACGTGAGTGTATAGTGCAGTGAGATCAAAGAGGGTCTGACATTGTGTGTGTGTGAGTGTGTGTGTGTGTGTGCATGCAGGAATGTGTGTGTGCGTGTGTGTGTGTGTGCCGTATGTCTGATACTGATGTACAGTGAGTTGGCCTGTTCTTACTCTCACTCTACCCGCACAGCGGTGAAACGTGGATGCATTAACGCTACAACAAAAAAAACTTTCACTAGTTGAGATTAAATAAATCCTTCTGTTAATTTCCAGGCCGTCTGTCCCTCATCTGCGGTCGCCAGGACCGTCAGTGTGCCTCTCCGTCCCAGCGGGGGTAAACCTCTCAGAAGCAATATGTAATTAAACTCAGAGAGCATATTCTTTAATCCTAAAGGCTATTATAGATTTATGGTCAGTGCATTGTCTGAGCCCCAACAATGGCTCTTCCTCACTGCACTCCTGTGGATACCGTGAGTCCATATATATATATATATATGTTCTTAACTGGGTAGATAAAGGTTCTGTAACCCTTTTAAATCTGGCTTCGTAATGGGAGTGCTACAATGGCTTACTGGCCCTTCGAGGGGGTAATACGACGGCTTTTGTATTCGGCCCCCGGGATGGATAGAAAAAGCTTAGAAAAAAAAGGATAGAGGAATCTGTAATTATAATGCATCAGCCGTCATCAATGACATATTTCTGAACCCATCTCCAGTCACATTAGAAACAAGCAGGAGCCGTACATGTGAAATTGTAATTATGGCGTATTCGTTTTGAGCTCGCAGGGGGATTAAAGTATTGAGTACGTTTAATTGTAAGTGTTCTACATTTTAGAAGAGTGGAGCCCCTGATTAAGAGTGACCTATCCCCACGACAGGACGCTTTGAAACGACGTTAATACTTAACTTAATTGCTACTTTTATTTGCAATATTTTGACTCAATCTCCATTCTCTAGCTCTGATGATCCCTCGTGTATTACTTTTTTTTTTCTTTGGCTCTGCAGTGTTTCGTCTTTTCATTCAGTTCAAAACTCACGTGTTTTCATCAGCTTTAACATGATCTAATAACTTTATATTTTGTGGTTTGTTCACTATAAAGTGTCCGTCTCTTTCATTCTTTTTTACTCTATTTCTTTACTTCCTTCTGTAAGGAACTTCAAAATTCAAAACGTTTCCCATAATGTGCTATATATATATATATATATATATATATGTTGGAAAAATTCACTCGAGACCGGTTGAAAATCAGGACAGGACATTTAAGAGTGTCTGCAACTTCTGGCACAACGGTCTCAACGCTTCTACAGTTCTTATTATCATTCCAATTCAGGACATGCTGCTCTCTCAGCAGACTAAACATCTGTAGAACCTAATGTCAGAGTAAGTTCACACACATTCACATGAGGACACCAGACTTTGTAAGCACACATATTATAATTAGTCATTTAGATTTTTTGACCCCAACAATATATATATATTAAATGTTCATTTTTACATCATTCAAAAACCACCAACGACAGCACAAAGTTGTCATCAATATGTTTAATGGCTTCTCCAGGATATCTGCAGTTCTGTTTGGCAGAGGTCGTCATATAATCCTGATTTCCAACACGATTCCTAAAATGCAATGTATTTATGGCAGCAATACACGGATGATTTGGTAGAAACACACAGATTTCTGGTGCGATTCTCATATTCAGCTATTTTTGTGTCTTACATGTCCTCAAATATCGACATTAAAGTACCGAGAAACAAACTAAATGTCATCTTCCAGGTGAACGGTGTGCGGAAACCGAAACCAACCACAACAACCTAGAACTACAGCCTCTTATTACAAGCATGGCTTTAAGCTGTATCACCACAGCAAAGAACACACATCCAAACAGGAAGTACAATACATCACAAGGCTGCAACACTTCATTTGTCCTAATCAGTCTTTGGACTGTTGATGGGAGAAAAACTTTAATAATTCACTATTTCTGACTTTTTTCTTTAATAAAACATCAACAGCACTAAACATGATTTACACCCAAGGTCAAGACCGAACATTGTTTGTTCAAATGAGTTTAATCTACAGCAAAGACAGACACACAAATCATGACTGAGATCTTTCCCCAATTTTTCACCAAGTACACATTAGTTTCTTAAACCGACACTGATGAAGACATCGTTTGTTGAATGCAACCCTCTGCTCTCGTTGTGTGAACTTAACTATGAGGCAGCAGATGAGAAAACGTGTACTGGAGGGCACTACTTAACCTGTTAAAAGACTTGTTGCAAATATTCCATCATTCATTCAATCTTTTTCTAATCTCGATAGATCCTTGAGAGCAAGCTCGAGTTCACAATTATGTCTTTTATTTATTGGTTTATTTGGTAGGGACAGTGCACATTAATAAAACATGCCTGTAAATGCGCCAGAGTTAGAACAAGAGGCTATTTTTTATCTGAATCATTGCTTTTTTTGGTATTTTGGTCAGACACATATGCAACGCTGAGTACCGTACTATGTGTGGTATTTGTTATAAATGTACGTTGGTACATAGAGGGTGATAAGAAGCTGTACATGGAGGGACTTTAGGACCCAGGGGAATGTAGGTGAAGGGAGACGGAAGAGACGCCACACAAACAGCTGTTCACAGCTCGCTGCCTGCCGGCCGGTTCTTGTGCACAAAATATAAAAGTGTGCCGAGTGTGTAAAATATAGAATATATAGAATATACAGCCCATAATAGATACAAAACAAAAAAGTCAATCAAAGATCACAGAGAATTCTTGAGACCTGACTTGAATTTCTTTCGTCATCTACCGGTCAGTCAATACTTGATGGACATTTACCAGAAGCCACTAAAACGAGTCTCATGTGAGTTCACTTGTGTTTACAGGCCTCTTCGTCCTTCTCTGTCACACACACACACACACACACACACACACACAGTGAAAATCATCAGGTTCCCGGTGCCTCAATGATAATGTATTCTCTCTGATTTGACTTTTTAATGGGCTTTCACCTAATTACCATCACATGGTTCCTGAGATGCGAGCTAGAGAGGGAGCTCAGGAGTCGGGGAACAAAAGGAGGTCAGATCTGGAGGTGTTGGCACATGGCCTGATACCCCCCCCCCCCACACACACACACACACACACACACACACTCTGCCCACTTTTGCCTGATGATAGATTTTCCCCTTGAACATGATGTCAATATGTTGATGTGCCTTCCTTTATTAAGATACCATCCAACTGATAACAAGTCCTGCTGTGTGTTAGCAACATAAATAATTAGAACAGAGACCAAGGAACGGCAGGTGGCTTTTGGCACAAAGAAATAATCATACTTGATGTGGAAAATAAAGTAAAAGGACCCATCTGTTCACGGCGGGGGGGGGGGGGGGGGACACGTTAACATATTGTCAGTAGCATTATGAAATACACAGATAATAATTTAGTCACGGCTCCGGACACTTGTTTGAGATAATCTAACAGAAGCGAGCCAGCGTCCGCTTCGAGGCTTCAAATCAACCGCACGTTTGCTCACTCGTGACTTGTCCGCCGGCCATTTTTGTCCCGACGCTCTGCCAAGTATTCACCCGAAGGGGTCGACGAAGGAGAGAGGGAGCGGAAACTCAAAGAGATATTGAGATCGGACCAGAAGCAGCAGCAGAAGGGAGCTGTTGAACCCCGAGTTCTCTGTCTGTCCAAACACTCCCATTCAACACCCAACATCTGAATTGTCTCCAAGAGCAAAGTGCATGACTGGGAATTTACTCAAATTAGCAAAAGATGTACTTTGGATTCTTTCAATGTCAACTTTTGTTAAAGCTGCAGATGAATGCACAGAAAAAGTTATAAGGAATGACGTGGGAATCAACTCCAGGAAGCACTGACGGATTATGAGACTTTAGGTTTAATGAAAGGTTGTTGGCTGAAAGCTGCACCTGAACTCTTCTTTTGTTCATGCAGGAGATAAAGAACGAACCTCTGCCGATGGTTGAATAAAATACAATAACATACGACAGAAGATATCATAGAATATCATCAAATGCATGCTTTCTGCAGCATATTATAAAGTGTTGCAATGTTGCATAATGCAATTGTATGCATTTCAATCCATTCATTTAAAGCTATACGGGTATAAATCTCAAGTATTTTATTTCTACGTCATGACTAATGCCAAAACACCCCTGTTAATTAATATACATTACATTATTAATAATATTAGTAGATTTCCGGTCTTGCATGTGGGGGAAAAAAATAACAAAAAATTAAAATAAATATACAAATTATACACCTATGGAGTTCATTGTACAATATTCAATAAAGCAATGCTATTAATTATGAAGCATAAATGCATAGAGGAAGGTTTTTAGAGACACATCTATGTTGTGAATGAATCACTGCATTGAAACGTTATATCTGTATGCATCGGGCTCAGAGGCCATTTTGGATGCACTAGAAGACTCAAATTACCAAAATGAAGGGTTCGTCTAGTACGGCCACTTGAGCCAAGAGGCCTCCTGTCAAGAGCTTCTTGTTGGGAGGAACATTAAGGCCTCAGCAGGCGCCCACACTCATCTCGCTTCCTCATATTCTGTTCGTGTACCAACAGGTTCATCTGTGGACGGCCGCGCTGCAAATGAGATTAATCTACGCGCTTGTTTGAGGATGATCAGTTTAATGTCTACTGGTGTGTGGAATCGTCCTCGGTATATAAATGAGATGATTAAGGATGAACGGACGCCTCCGAAACACAGCGGACGCCTCCGCTATGAGACCAAACTTCAACGCGCAGCGTGTGCTCATCAGCCGGCGTCTTCTCACAGCTTTTTATCTCCGAGTCTGCAGAACGACGACGACATTTCTAGTTAATACTGATAGAAACAAGGAGGCCGGGGAAATAAAACGAATCAATAACAGCTGCTGCACTAGTTGTGTTGAGATCAGGAACAGCGGTTCATCCTCCTCAGTGCTTGACTCGACACCAGTGGGGCTATTTTAGACACAGATGTGGTTGTTGTATTTTCAATTGTAGGACAAAGACATTCAAAGAGGCGACAGAGAAGAACATGGATGTTTAGTAGACGTAGCACTGGAGCTAATGAAAGTTATTCTACTTTTACAGCCAAGATAGCGACGATTTACAGGTTTATAAACACGGGAAAACTGTCTTAAAACAGGCTGGGTTAGTACTTTATATATAAATAAGACTTATTCGACTCTATTTCAAACTCCCAAACCAGAGTTGGTGATTGTTGGAACATTGTTTCTGTGGAGTTTGAATGAAGTGTTTTAAATGGTCAACGAGGTAAAGTGACGGTCTGGTGGCTTTGTGGAGAGCATCTCAACTGTACATACTGTACATTAATAACTGGCAACAATTGTCACAGTATAGTGTGATGAACAAACTCACAGTATCGTACAAACGTAGCCGGTGTGTTGTAAAACTCGTCTATTGAAACATGTGATACTTGAAGAGAGTTTCTTCTAATCCGTGAAAGATTAGAAGACACTGAAGATATAATACATAACCAGCTGCTAAACCCTAAATAATCTATCATTATAAATATGTTGTGAAGGAAACAAAAGCTTCTTTAAACCTCTCAGTATCTCAACAAGCTCGCCGTGAACAGTGCCGTAGGACTCGTTTAATGAGCTGCGTGTCCGACACGAGAGTGGATATTTGACTTCCTCCTTGAACAACACATTCAACTCAAGGCTCTTTTCCAATCTTGTTTCAATTAAGTGTGACATGTTCAGACAAGATGCTGAGGTGCAACAGCAGCAAAAAAAAAGAAATAGCTCCACATCTTCCCTTAAAATGGCTGCTCCCGTATCCCTCGCAGGGAAACATTATTCCTAATAAAAAAACTCTTTAATAAATACTTCAGGTCCTTGGAGAGTTCCTTGAACCTGAAAGGAAACACCGTCTATACCCAGGAGCAAAGAAGGCCATTACAGCTTGTACCCGAAGATTTAATAGGTGTCATAATTTATCATGTAAACCCAAAAGTGTTTCTTAATTAAGTGTGAGCGTTAATGAATTTTTTAATTTGATCCCTGTAAGTACTTTGCCATGCTAATTGCAATATTCCACACATTAGTTATCGGCTATTGCCCTTGGCTATTTGCTGTCGTGAGGTAAGGGGGGGGGGGGGGGGGGCTTTTCCCCCTCAGCTTAAGTTCATTAACAGGAGTCTGAACTACAGAGGCTGTGTTGAGAGGATACATGCATTTAAGATTTACATTCTGGTCCACAAACAGAACATCAATCAAAGACATGCGATGCTTTTTTAACTGGGAAAGATCGGATTTTACGTGTTTTTTGCATCGACAAAAGTACAATCGGTTGTACTTCTTTCAGTATTTTGAGCTCACAGCAGCACCTCAGCCTGAAACTGTTACACTGAGAGTAATCACTGAGTGAGCTATTTAAAAATGACTAATGCGATCCGGGGCTCGCTCTTGATGACTGCCTTTGTATCCGAAGTCTCGCTATCAGCGGTGGCAGCCTCATATTGTTCACCGCAATTAATCTGTTTGAGAAACACAATAATGGAGTTGCCAACTGCTGCCCCGCGCTGGTATTTTATTAATCAACCGCAATTAGGCGGATGCCGCTTTGTCCTTAGGATGACTTTTTCCGTTCGCTTGCAGAGAGAGAGAGAAACCGTGCGCCAACGCAACAGCGAGCTCAGTGAGGAACACAGTCCTCTGAGATCACAGATGGGCTCAGACAGACACAAATGCGAGTGCGTCTTGGCTGTAAAGTTTTGTCTACTTTTATCAGCGACTTCAGCAAATAAAAGGACGCCATTTTGAGGGCTGACTTTACACTCTGAGACTCCAGCTGGCTGCTGAGGTTCAGAGAGTATAGTGTCACTACTGTCGCCTGCAGAGGAAACAGCTTCTCAGGCCACGCTGCAGTTTAGCAACTCACAAACAGCTCAATAGACATGATTATGAAACGATGCCCTGAAGGCCGCTTCTCACTCCAGAGGCGTTAAAATAGCTTCGTAGGAGCGAACAATGGCGCTCTATGTAGCCGCAGTTATGGAGGGAGTGAAGGAGGAAGTCAGGTGGCGTAGAACGAAGAGGAAGAGAGTCTGCGTTGGGAGGTTGATGTGGATGAATTGGCGAAAAAACACAGAACTTTAACCCAGTAGAGCGCTATTTGTGTCCCGTGTCAAACCAAAAGTCAACATAACGTACTTATATTAACCTGAACTACGATCTTCTCCTGAGCCTGAACTAGTGGCTTTGTTGCCTAAACCTAACCAAGTTGTTTCCTGTGAACACGGAAGTATATTTAGTAAAGACGAGTGAAAACCTCACACTAGAGGGTTATGTAGAGCGTCACAGTTTGAAATGTAGGGTTACTGACCTAGCTGCTGTATTTCATGAGTTGACAGTTAGATTTTTTAATTTCTTATATATATATATATATATATATATATATATATATGTATCCTTTGGGATCAATTCCTCTCTGTGTCCTCACCTTCTGACACCTTTCCTTTGAGTAAACACAAACGCTTGAGCTTCAGAAATGCTCAGGAAAATATAGCTAATGTGGACGCTACCTCGCTACTCGATCAATAAAACATAAAACGTGCTAGTTGAACTACAGTAGGAACAAAGCTACCTGTAGCGTCCTTTTTTTCGGCTCACATGTGTTAAAATCAGTTTGAATTTGCTCAAAAAGCAACTGTTAACACTGACTTGTAATTCTAATAATGAATGAATGTAAAAGTGATTTAAATCAAACATGAATTTAATAGAATTAGTCGATAACGCACCCTGGATGGGGCCGTCTGAGTGACCGCTCTCGTGACATCCTGCACAATGCAGCAGTGACTCTGTCCTCCTGCAGCACAGTCACGGTTAAGATGGATTTGCTAAGCCCTTTAATTTAGCCAAAGCCAAAGGAACACAAGGCCATTAACACACACGCTATCCTCAGAAGACCCCGCCCCCTTTGGTGTCATGACATTCAAGCATAATGGAGAAGTCGGGGAAAAAAAAAACCCGCTTCCACCGTGAATGTTTCACGAAGTAATTCCGCCCATATGAAGAAACTCAGGAAAAAATCTGTTGACATTATCCGCCGGCCGAAATGTTGTCGGAGCATCTGCAGAGGAAATGTATTTAATATTCACGGGCCGTCTTACACTCTGACATTAGCCGAGGAAGATAATCCCTCCAAAGATTAAATTAAATGTAGGCTGCAGTGTTTAGTGCTGCTATTGTTTTCATTAGTGCAGAAAGGAATTGTGCTCGCTGCATATGATATTAAATCGTGCTGCTGGGCCGAGCACTTGACATCCTTTCTCCCCCCCCCCCTCCCCCCCCTCATCTGATACAACATAATGTCACTCAGGGTCCATAATCTCCAAGCAGCAGGTTAGCATTATAGTTTTTAACTACACTTAGCGGTTTCTAAACATGCATTTTGTGGTATTAAAATAAATCTGTTGAGATGAAAGCAGAAGGTGCACTACACTCATCTTCACTCTGAGAGGTGAGGAGGTGATTGTTGAGGATGATAATGCAACGTTTCACCAAGTCGTCAGATGTTCTCTGTTGTAAAGGGGCTTTTTGGTTTTTTTCGGGGGGGGAAACGTTCAACAGGTTGCAGTAAAGCAACATCTGCGAATGCTGATTAATTATGGTTTGACAGATGTTACTGAATGTCTGAGTAGAAAGCCTCGTCCAATCCCGTCATCCACGCTGGAACGGGTCGGGTCATACGTGGACATCACGCACAACTTTCTACCGCAGCGTGGACGCTTCCCTTAGATTTATGCTATTCTCCATTAAGTGATTAAATATGCAGGTTTAAATTAGACATAAGTGTTCCCTATAAAAATAAGGGTCATCACAGCATTAAAAAGTGAGATGTAGGACAAACCAGAAACAGTTGAGAGGGGACATATAAATATATACATGTAGAATATATAACGCTGTATGTATTCCAATGCAGCTGAATCTATGAATGTAGTAGTCCAAGTACACTGTGTGTTTGACAATGTAAAGAAGTACAGTACACTCCAGTGGGAAGTTACAGTTACAGGTTTTCATGCTAACTTTAAAAATAAATCAGTTTTTTTTAAAAAGCCACAAAAAACAACGACTAAGACAAATTTGCACGATAAAAACTAAAAACACGCCCTGAAGATGCTCACTAAAGTTCTTCTTCTGGGGACACAGACGTTCTATTAACCCCTCACAAAGTATGTACTGCTGCATGAAGTACACACTCAAACTACTTCCTCATGACGCGGCACCTTTAACTTTGACCCTCTTGCTCGTATATATCTGCTGTGCAAAGGATTGTGGGTCAGAATAGCCAGAAGTAGAAGTACATCCTGGTATTTTTGTCATACTGCATATCACACACTAAATAGTCTGGTAGTTTCATGCTACTGATTCTTAGAAGGAGGCAAAGTGATCCCAGCAGGTCAGAGCATGTTGGTGACGTCAGCTGTTCTTCATACTTTGATTGTTTACTTCTACTTGTTTCTGTGCATCACATTGCTGTTTTGGGGTTTTGACATGATCAGTTCCATGTTACCATTACACCTTGTTTTTTGTCTTCATGTAAAACCTTGTAACGGCGTTTCTGTCGTTAAACCTCTACTCACTGATAACTTGGATGGACAAAATAATAGAAACACAGCACCAAACCTCCGAAATGACACAGTTTCAACAAAAAGTAAACTGTAACTTTTGTGAAAGTAGGATGTATTGCAGGACTATTGTACTATGTTTTCACGTTCAATTCCAACAGTGACTTCCCTTTCAACGTTCTCTTTAACTTGACCTTGAAAGTTGGGGCAAAACTCCTGCGGTCCTTCATGTTTCAGGCAAATATACGTAGCGTGACATTCTGTCATGAAAACACCTTGTCGAGGACACTCACCTTGGGGGTCTGGTAGTGCCGGCGAGGTCCAGGACCAGTCCATCCCTGCACCTCGGGATCCCTGACACGGAGGGCTGCCCCCTCTATAAGCCCGGCGTGGCTGATCAAGCTGTTCCAACAACTGGAAGACATCACAAGTTAAACACTCATTATTTTAATTTGATGCTAATCATGTGTTAATGAGACTAATCCTCGCAATGATTCAGGTAATTTGCTTAATGGCTCCAGTCCAGATTACAGCAATCAGTCACGTTTGATAAGACGTCTGTTGTGCGGCGGGATGGGAGGGGGGGGGGGGGGACTCGGTGGAGGGGCGGAGGACAGGGAACAGGTGAAGGCCAGCAGGCCTCCGGGAGAGTGAGGACACGCCAGTTCACCAACCCGCTCACCTTTGAGCCCTCGACGTCTCGGCTCCGCGTGACGGGGAGAGCGTTTTGATTTGTTCCCCTTGTCACTACCCAGAAGGCACTAGGAGTAAACGAAGCAACGTAACGCTGGTGTATTCAGGCACTTAGAACCTTTTATTGCTTTTATTGGTTTGAAAACGTAGATATAAAATACAAAATTACACTATTTAGACAACTGAGAACAGCAAACAAAGTAAAAAGGTGCTGAGGTTGGAGCCAGATCAATGAAATAAATATATCAAACTCAGAATCACATACCTTGCTATACTGAACCTACTGTCCAAGTTTATACATTTACTAATATCAATGTACTATTGATGTCCCTCAATTGCCCCTACTGTTGATCATAAAGACAAGGTTGTATACTCAATTCCTATTAAAGAAATACAATCGACTCAAAAGGTTTCATCGTCATTAACTGTATGATTTACTGTCGTCATACTGTGTGCCAAACACACTTTTTGTCGATGCCAAAACAATTAAAACTGTAATATTCTGAAGATGTATTGATTGGCTTAAATGTTATTTATTTCCATGTTTTGTTTTCACAACTATTGGGTACACCAATGTGAAAAGCCCATTGAGACATGTTTTGCATATTATTTACTGCACTTCACTATTTATTTATTTTGTATTGATTGTCATATTATACCAGAGGCAGATGGGATCTTTTTTATATATATATATATATTTTTTTGTATTCTCAGCCACAATAATTTGGCTAATTAATTAATTAATTAAATAAATATTTTATTTTAGATTCATACTGTACATGACCATGGCGTTCATTATGTGATAAATGAAGGTCTTTTAATAATAATAATAATAATACATTTTATTTGTATAGCGCTTTAAAACTTTACATGGTAAAAAAACAACACGAAAAAAAAGAAAACAAGCTAGCTGTCACTGAGCTAGCTACAAGCTAGCCTGAAGCTAAACTAGCCAAACAAATATGGAGGTTAGCTAGCTTAATGCTAACTAACCTAGCAAGGCCAACTAGCTGAATAAATTGTTTTGCTTGCCACAGTAAAACACCTTCGTGATATAAGTTTCTTGCGTGTCTTACCTCTTGACTTTTCCATCAGGCTGTAGTTTGGAGCTTCTAGAAAGTTTAATTTAACAACCACAAACTGTAAATAAGATGCTAACAACACACGGTTTAGCTAGCAGAGGGGGCGGGACTTATTTATTTAATTGACTGGGGCGACTCACTCTTTTCTCCAAATACATTGAATACAAAGCATTTTATATTATATATTATATTATATTTTTTAAGGTCTTATATGTTCTTTATGACTTATTTAATGGACTCAGTGGTTATTCAGTTTTTTAAAAATATCGTTTTAGGAGTGTGTTTGTTTGATTGACAGGTGTTTGATCCAATGACGCTCACCCCACCTCAGCCTCACCCAGTTTCCACGTTTTTTTCTCCAAATGTAACCTTTATTAATTTCATCAACACTTTGGTTTAGGCACAATTTATCAAATGATGATGTTCTGGCTTTAAAAACAATATTCTCAATCCAAAAAGTGGTTGCTAGTCCTTCCAAGGTTCACACAAAAATCTATATTAATTTACTTCCCAGTATCAATAGAAAAGCAAAACAAAAGGCAGAACATAAACATCAGAAAATAATAACAAATATTAAAAGGTAAAAATCCACTTAACAAAGAGGTCATACAAATCATACAATATATAGTATAAATATATATAAAATATTAGATAAATAAATAAACCCAGGCCTCTTAGAATTACAGATGGACCCCTGCTGGGAAGACACATTGAAGGGCAGCTCAGTCCATCCTGAGAGGAGGAGTGAAAGAGTGAGCTCTCTCCCCGACTCAGATCAAGTAGAGGATGCTACGCCCCTGACAAATGGCTCCAGCATAATGACCTGTGAGTGCTAACAAATATAAATCGTTTTCTCTTGCATTTTTACTGTCATCAAAACAAATGCTCATTAGCCTTTTATGAGGGATTATGTGAATAATAAATAGATCCTAATTACCCCCTATCACAAATGCAAATGTGTGAATTAAAAGCAACGGGTAGTAAAACAATAGAGCTTCCATCCCGGCCCAACATTATATGTACAGTCGCTGAGTTATTGAGCAATTAATGGTTTTAAATTAATTTTTATGTCCAGTTGCTTTACTTTACATTGTTCCACCCACTGATTGATCTTCAATACATCCTGTTCCCACTGAGTTTTAACCATTTTCCTCCATTCCAATTAATCTAAAATGTTGTTCTTCCTGATTCTTTGACCTCCTGACAATATCAAATGTTTCTATTGCAAGACTTTTACATGACAAGTTATGTGCCTAAACATGTATGCATTTAAAAAAATGTCGTTTATGATATTTGGACGAACCGCATCCTACATATCAACCACGGCTATTTGCATATTGTTCCCCAAACAAACAGCATTAGACAGCATTATTATGGATGAAGCTTTAAAAACAATGGCACTTAGTCAAATCGCCATCGCCGTTCACATTTCCACGAAGTGCATTTGTCACCTCAATCAGAGGATAACCTATATTTTACACACTAATCTGAGCTAAAGCGTGTCAGATGCCTATACAGGGGGCCCCAATCCATTGTTCAGACGGAGGGCTTATCCATGTTTCACATGCTGAGGGACAATGGACTTATGAGTCAGCCCAGTTGGCCTCTGCAGCTTCTGACCATGCAGTCACCAGTTTCGTTCCTGTTAAAGCTGCACACACCTTCTGTTGATGCCTGTACCCATTCCGACCGCTGAGTTTAAGTTTGCTGAATAAGAAATTGGCATTAGGTGCCTCACAGAAACGTAAAGTGTCATATTTCACACTGTCTGATAGTATTATATATATATTATACATCATCTTTTTCAACCTCTTTATTGAAGATATATGATGTTTACAAAACATTCTCAAGGCTTTTTATGGCGGCATCATTTCATCAGATGGAAATATACAATAAACATGTTATGGCATCATATTAACCATAGTCTGTATGTAAGAAGTGGACGTAGTCGACGGGACGTCACCCATTGATTTGTGGACTGATGTTTTGAAGCCTCAAGTTCCGCATTTGGGTCGTCGCCATCTTGGATTTTTGCAACCAGTGAATGGAAGTGACCATATTTGGACTGCAGGAGAGTGACGTAGAGACGCTGTACACGGCTACCTGTCAATCAACAAGGTAGCCCCGCCCTAAAGCATACCCTGCTCTATGGTCTGTTTGACTCTAAATGGACCATCATTTACTAAATGAACATCATGCTGTATTGAAGAAGACTTGAAACTAAAGATTGAGACCATAAACTCATGTTTACAATGTTTACTGAGGTAATAAATCAAGAGAGAAGTAGAGTCATTTTCTCATAGACTTCTATACAACCAGAGGAGTCGCCCCCTGGTGGACATTAGAGAGAATGCAAGTTTAAAGAACTTCCGCATTGGCTTCACTTTTCAGAACCGGAGGTTGCCGCCTGATATTTACATTTACCCAAAATGCCCTTTGCATGCCTCACATGTTTGGAAACTCTGGGACTTCCTCTAGAATAAAAACAGTTCTGCAGATTTGAAAAAGGTCTAAGGGTTAAATATATAAAGCAAGAAAATTGTGCAAAGGGAATTTGATTTTTCATCGGTAAATCAAAGTCTAAACAAATATGATTAGATAGAGTCTTCATGCATGGGGCTTTTCTGTGAAAGGTGAGCTGATTTAATAGTTGGAACTAAAACAGTCGCATTCATTTACAAGCTGAACTTGTCACCATCTAAATGTGATGAAAATGTGTTGGGGTGAAAGTAAAACCTCTTTGTTTGAGGTGATAAGGCGCTTTAGATAAAAGCTGATACCCCTCGGAGATGACGGGGTATCTGACTTGTAGCAGCCCCCACTGTCATGCAGATTACGCTTTGTCCTACAACAGGAAGCTCTTTCTCTTACACTCCAACACATCATGGGGATTATTATAAAAAAAGGGAGCCCACCACCACAGAGACTTTCATTTCTGCTATTGTTCGGCCGGCAGCTGCATGTGGATTTAGCTCAACTTTAACTATGTGTGGATTAGATCTGCCCGATCCATTAGATGGATTATGATTATTGCCGCATCCCAATATCGCGTCAGTTGTCACACCCCAATGTAATGGGCAGACAGACTGATATAATGTGCAGGACAGATGTGGCCAGTTTATTCATGCCACACTTGTACTGCATTCTGCATTACTGACAAAAATAGAGGGACACTCCACTAATTGTACACATTAGGTTCAAGTTACTAAGTTAATAAGTCTGGTGTGGCTCTGGAGGGAGATTTATAATGTCTGAAATAATAATAGTACCCCAAATGATGTCATCAGGGTTAACTTTGCTTGGATTTTCTAAGCAGGCGGCAACTTCCAGTTTAGAAAAGTTAAGCTGATGCTGAAGTGTCTTGAACTTGCATTCTCTCTAGTGTCCACCAGGGGGCGACTCCTCTGGTTGTATAGAAGTCTATGAGAAAATGACTCTACTTCTCTCTTGATTTATTACCTCAGTAAACATTGTAAACATGAGTTTATGGTCTCAATCTCTAGTTTCAAGTCTTCTTCAATACAGCATGATGTTCATTTAGTACATTATGGTCCATTTAGAGTCAAACAGACCATAAAGCAGGGGATGCTTTAGGGGCGGGGCTTACTGTGATTGACAGGTCTCTGCAGGTGGTGGTGCCCAAATCCAAATTTAAATCCAAATGTAGTGAAATGGTTTTCAGCTATTATGCTGCTCACTGCTTGGAACCAAAATATGCCACAACTGTAGCCATTTTTAAAACTAAAACTGGTTCTCTTCTCCACAGCTTTTAATTTGTTTAATGGGATAGTAAATCATTTTAATAATTTAATTTTAAAATTGTTTTTCATCTTATTTTTGTATCTTTGCCTGTTGAGCACTTCGAATGACGTCTTTGTCTTCGTCAGCGTTCGGTTGTACCCTCTCATGTCCTTTTGGTTCCAAAAAAAACAAGATGGCGACGGCCAAAATGTCAAACTCGAGGCTTCGAAACATAAGTCCACAAACCAATGGGTGACGTCACGGTGACTTCGTCCACTTCTTATATACAGTCTGTGAAACAGTGAAAATGCAGCAATTCAACAAAGGTCATGAAGGAGGAGCCATATTTTACTACTCTAGGTCAAATCAAACTCGGTTTTAACAGAACTTTAACTGAAAACAGGACGAGAGAAGAGCGAGACAATCTTTCCCCCACTATCAGCCCCCAAAAGTAGGTAGTTATTCACCAGAATATAGCCCTCAAATGATGGTTGGTTACCTTCTGTGTCCCCCCTGTAGTTAAAACCCCAAACGCTGAGAGGCACAAATCAGAAAGACAAAAAAAGAAGCTCCCGTTGTTGTGAATGTGACACAGCTCCCTTCACAGGAAATGCTCTGCAGCTCATGCCTCTCTGATCACTGGCCTGATTAATAGGAGGCTGAATTGGAAATTTAATTGGATGTGGTCACAATTACAAAGCCGTGCTCTTCCCGGAGCGTCGACTCTTGACTGTCGGACGGCGCCAACAGGGGGGGGGGGGGGGGGACAAGATATCAGCTGGGGGGGGGGGGGGGGGAAACATGTTCTGTCACACGACCCCCCCCCCCCCCCACGTTGTTCCAATAGAGAGGGGACGTGAGGTGTGTCAGAATCAGTGTCGCCCACAGTGGAGCTGTTAAAACACACCACGGTGGCAGCCGTTGACCTCTGCGATGGTCTCCTCCTGAACGCCCAATTTATGTATTGGTGACCTTTGTGGTGGAAATTTGCAGAAAAAACACTTTTCTTCTCAAAAAGCCCCCCCCCCCCACCAGTGCAGTTTAAACACATCACACCTGGGAGCTGCATAGTACAACAGAGGAGTTTAATAGCGATGCAGCCGAGCGGTTGTGTCGCTGTGCTCACCGGTGACCAATATGCTAAGCGGGGCTTGTGTGCATGTTCTCTCCCTCTCTGCATCATTTTCTCTCCCTCAACACTATATTAGATCCATCCACTCAAATTTTCCGACCGATAAACCCTCTCAGAAAATCACCCTCTCACATGCCCCCTCTCTCTGCGGTTGCAACCCCCCCCCCCCCCTCCCTCCCTTAAGGCCTCCAGAGGTTGAGAGAGCCCTCTTTTGGTGGGAGTCAGTATTACACCACCACAGTCAAACCTCATCAGTGGAGAATGGAGAGGGCTCTGTCACAACCCAGGAGTCATTCTGCTCCACAATGCGTGCTGTTAGTCCAGCGTACGTAATAATCACTGAGATATGTCAGATCCATGTCACGCTTTTTATTCTCCATAAAAAAACTTTAAAAAGATCAATTTGAAGCTTCCCGTGCCTATAAGATGCTTTTAGGAGTCTGCAGCAGCCACTGACGAATGAAAATAGAGCAATTATTTTCTCTAGAATACAGAAAATAGATAAAAATGACAAATTCTTAATCTTGAGAATGATCTTCTGTAATCCAGGATGTTATTTAAACAGATTCTTATCTTAATAATTAACCCTTTTTGTTTTGATAAGTAACTTATTCTCAATGTGTAAAGTAAGAAAGATCGAAAGGGTTTCAATTGGCTTGGACTGAAGTCAGGGTAAAACAGCTGAAGTAAGCTTAAGGTGGTTGCAAATATATAATTATTTTTTTTAATACTCAATAAATTGTTTAGTATTTTGTCTGTACAATAATTAAAGAGACCAATCTATAATCTTAAACCTCAGTCATCACAACATGAGGCTGAAGCAACAGTGTGACTGTGCTACACACTTGTGCACAGTGTGTGTGTGTGTGTGTGTGTGTGTGTGTGTGTGTGTGTGTGTGTGTGTGTGTGTGCACAGTGTGTGTGCATCATCAAGTGGCTTTTCTGACCGTTAAATATGTGTGTTGATCCCTCCCTCTCTCTCTCTATCCCCCTCTGTACTCTCTCTCCTCTGTCCTAAATGAACGTCTCTGTGTATCTCTATCTCCCCCCTCCCTCACCCCCCCCCCCCCACCCCCCCCCGACTCTCTCTTGACATGCAAAGCTGATAAAGAGAACGTTTCATTTCATGCCCCGGTGTCGGCGGCCATGACTGCTCTGCATGAGCGGGTCGTTTGGTCAGAGCGAGGAAGATCCTCGAAGCGGCTGGAGCTGCAACGTTTAAAGTGAAAAAACAAATACCAAAAAAAGAGAGAGAGAAGGAGACAGACAGACAGAGGGAGAGAGAGAGAGAGACAGGGAGACAGGGAGAGCAGGAACCAGACATATGTGCGCGTTGGAAAGTCATGTCCTATTTAAGTGACTATTATTAGAGCGGGTCACCATCTGCAAGTCTAGATAAAGCAAAAGGGGGTTAGGGGGGGTCGGTGACTGCAGACGATTATGCTCCAAAACAAACAAACATATTAGCACATGCTAATGCTAGTGTGTTAGCAGACAAGCAGAAAACCAACATATGTCCAATACAATGACATGAGGGCAGCCACCGCTGCAGAGGGGCTCTTGTGTGCATTTATATTGTGTATATTCATGACTGTAGATATTTATTGAGTTGTTTGGTATCCGTCAGATTTGAATTGTTCCCGCTCTGCCTGGTAAACTACCACGACTGGAACTCTGTGCTCCTCTGACTGGATCAGTGGAGCACAAGTTCTATTTCATGATGTCATTTGACCATCTATGTCCGCTCTGACGTCTTCATGGAGGCAGCTCTATGCTATTCCCTAAAGATATTACTATAATTGAGTAAATGTTCCTCTGTCTGCCTAATTTCCATTCCAGAGTATTGAAGACAACATTTACTTTTTCACTGTTGGGCGACAGCCCAGAATATCATGGCATGGATTTAAAATGTAGCAGATTTGTGAGCAAAAACATTCATTCTGTGAACTCCACTCCAGCATAAAATGACAAAAATAGGGTTTAAAGATTGTTGTTTTTGTAAAAAAAATAAAATAGACAGAGACAGAGTTTTGCCTATTTTTAGGTGGCAGGAGTGAAAACAGGTAATAACTATCATATGTTTCCCAAAGGGTGTGCAGATTTAATCATTCTACTATCAAATAGTGCTTATAGCTGCCGTCAATGGGATAAAATAAATCCCCTGGTTGAGTAGGCCCCCGGACCCTCCAGGTTTTGGGCTGAGCCCCGAATGAATCTATACGTAATGACGTCCGATATGAGAATGACTTCATTCCTGAATATTTTTTGCAAAACGCATCAACATAACTCAAACATGCATCTACGTTTTCCCCCTCAAACAGCATCTCTGATGGAGTCAGAGTGCAGCAGCAGCAGGCGGAGCGACGCTGATCCGAGAGTCAGACCTCTGCAGTCGCTCCAGTGTTGGGCTAATCGGAGTGGCCGTGTTGTTCTCAGAGCTAATGTCACCTTGCTACGAAAGGCACATATTGCGCAGTGTGAGAGCAACTGCTTTTCAGCCCACACAAACAAAACAGATGTTGCGGGTGTCAGGGGTCGCTGTGCAAGCTGCACGGGCCTTAATCAACTATTTAAACAGCTGAGAGCTAATGACGTCATTACAAACACAGATTTACAGGCACTTCCAGCTCCCTCTGGTGCGACCGGACACATTTTCAGTTGAATTCATCTCATTATTTTTTTGCATTGTGCCCACGGTGTGTTTACTTGTTCTAGTCGCCAGTTTATGTTGATGTCGTTGTCAAAGCTGCTGTGTGAGTTTCTGTTGTGATATCTTTGTTAGTATTCACATTCTAGAGTTACTAAAACGGAAAGAAAACAATCAAGTTGTGGGGTGCCGTGAATAAAGTTACTGCCAGAACTTTGATCTGGTTCTGAGTCCCAGTTTAGTCCTGATCCTCTATCAGACCTCCATCAGTACAGAGACCATCAGAGAGAAGATGGTCTGTTTCTATAGAGTTATTCTTGATGCTCGTCATCGGGGCCACCGGGTCGGATTCTGATGAAACCAGATGAAATCATGCAGGTTCACCAGAAACTCCGTCAGCTCAGTCCAGCAGAGACCGGTCCACCGTGGACAGACCCAGATCCTCCAGCAGAGACCGGTCCACCGTGGACAGACCCAGATCCTCCAGCAGAGACCGGTCCACCGTGGACAGACCCAGATCCTCCAGCAGAGACCGGTCCACCGTGGACAGACCCTGATCCTCCAGCAGAGACCGGTCCACCGTGGACAGACCCAGACCCTCCAGCAGAGACCAGGTCCACCGTGGACAGACCCTGATCCGGCTTCACCTGCAGCCTTGGACCTGCAGTCGGAGCTCCGGAGGGAGGAGGAGAGCTCAGCTCCCGGCAGCAGCAGCATCAGCAGCGTCTCCTCCTCCTCCTCCTCCTCCTCCTCCTCCTCCTCCTCCTCCTCCTCCTTTCTGGCCTTTTGAACCAAAAAGGCCAGAAAGCCAAAACAACGAGCTAAAAGATGCTAAAACACTCGGGGGTCGGTTTGTTGGACACTCTGAAGTTACAGCCATCCTGGTGGGTCTTTACGAAGCAAATATGATTGAATTTGAAGTGGATCCAGAGAGACAGCCTCTGTTAAAACTCATCACTCTCAGGATGCTCGTAACCCCGGCGATCTGTATGCTCCTCCTCCTCCTCCTCGTCCTCGTCCTCCTCGCCCTGCCTACAACTCTTACTGTAATTGCGCCCTCTTCTCCTTTAAAGTGCTCAGATCCAGACTGATAAGTGCTTAAACAGCACCACCCATGTACACTGAGCAGGTTGTGTTTCCCCAAGAATCCTTCAACCTCAAGACAATTAAAGAACCGATCGAGGAGACAGACAGACAGACAGACAGACAGACAGACAGACAGACAGACAGACAGACAGACAGACAGCCTCTTATTGGCTGCTGCTACAACAGCGATGGCGGCGGCTTCCCGTCTCATTAAATGACAGAACAGCGGGGCGTCGGCGGAGGAGATATCGGAGACGGACAGATAGAGAGGAAGGGAGAAAGAGCCCGGGGGGGGTGTTGCAGTCAGTTTGTCAGAGAAACTTAACGGCCACCAGAGCTCCAACCTGCGTCACTTTGAATTCCTGGTCTCGCCACATGATATCTCAACCCCCCCACCCACGCCTGGAGATAGAAGATGCATGCCCTGGCTGCATAGTGAGGCCGGCTGTAACAACACGTAGGACAAATGATTGATTCCCTCCTAATTCTCTCAAATAGGATGTATGAGGATGAGGAGGATTGGGGGGGGGGGCGAGGACACTTGAGCGGTGGTGGATTGGATGGGCGGGGTTGCAATAAGTAGGCCACCCTGTGTCAGGTAAACTTTGGGCTCGTAGCTAACCGGAGGTGTCAGGGCGGCTAAATGTTGAGCTGTCTCCGTGAAACAATGGGGTTAAAGATGTGGCCTAAAAATCTTATGTTAGCGCCACATAGAGAGAGACATGAGGAGGGAGGGGGAGACGGGTCTGTGTGTGTGGGGGGGGGGGGATCAGGGACAATGCAGAGTCATGCACAGAATTCATATCCACGGGTTATTGTTTTTTTAACCTACTTTTTAAGCATTAAAGAAAATGTCAATATCCACTGAAGAGGGATCCTGAAAATCGGACTGATTCTGTTTCCACGTCATCGTTTACTTTCACTTTGTGTTCATCGTCTGTTCCTGCGGGGAAACCAAGTTGACTTATCTTACTGTAGTAAACACTAAATGTCCTGAGCCTAACCAAGCAGTTTAGTCATTTAAGTAAACTTAAAAACTAAGTAAACCCACTGCATGTAACGAAAAACATCCAAAACTGATGGTGGAGGGGGAACTCGAGGGTCAGTGTGAAGCGTAGTTGCAGTAAAAACCACCTTAATCAAGACCAAGTTATGCTCAAAGACCACCATGGTGCGAGTCCCACACTGCAGGACACACAGACTCCTCAAACTGACCCCAAAGATCCACTCACATGAAAAAGAACCACGGAAAAAGTGTACCATGAGAAATGTCTTCCTGTAATAATCTAAAGCAATGCAGAATGTTTTTCAATGCGGAATCACAGTAATGATGATAAATGACAAGAACAACCAACCTACTGCAAAGAAACGCTGTTTTCTTTAATAATTCAGTCTGTACCATTTGGAAACAGAGAAAAATCTGCAATTCTCTTACATGTGAGAGGTGGAAATCTTTGACATGTTTTATTGATAAATGACTCACATTATAATCTATAAATTGCTTCTTTTAAATCCTTAGACGATGACGATGTTGCTATGTTCCTCTTCCTTCCAGTCAGCGGTCCCTCGCTGCTCTAATAAGTCATGCAAACGTACGGGATGAACAACAGCGATCCGCTGCTCCTCTACAGAGACCGGGCATCTGCCTTCGTTAATCAACGGACCCCTCCCCCACCTCCCTGAGCAAGAATCGGAATAATGAGTCAATTAATGTGCTAAAACGTCAATGAGAGAGAGAGAGAGAGAGAGGGAGAGAGAGAGAGAGAGAGAGAGAGAGAGAGAGAGAGAGAGAGAGAGAGAGTGAGAGAGAGAGAGAGGAGAGAGAGACAGAGAGAGAGAGAGAGAGAGAGAGAGAGAGAGAGAGAGAGGAGAGAGAGAGAGGGGAGAGAGAGAGAGAGGGGAACTGGAAAAGACTGACAAAGAGAGAGGAGAGAGAGACCCAGAGAGAGACAGAAAGCGAGAGAGAGAGAGGAGAGAGAGAGAGAGAGAGAGAGAGAGAGGGGAAAAGACTGACAAGAGAGAGAGAGAGGGTGAGACAGTAGAAGAAATAGAGTGTTGTGCCATTTCATTGATAATTGACTGTGTGTGTGTGTGTGTGTTTGTTTGTGTGTGTGTGTGTGTGGCAGCCAGCAGTTGTTTGCAGTGTTTTTTTGGAGCAAGTCATCACATCCACAGAGCCACACTGCAGCTCCATGCATGACTGATGGTCTCGGCTGACACCCGCCTCCCCTGGACTGTCTGTCTTAAGTGAGGAACCCCCGGGTTTAATTGCAAAGGGCACATTGGAAATGAATCATCAGAGAAATGAGAAAGAGAGAGAGAGAGGAAGAGAGAGTGTGTGTGTGTGTGTGTGTGTGTGTGTGTGTGTGTGTGTGTTGTGTGTGGTAGACAGAGACGGTAAAGTGGTTTCACTTTCGGTTAACCAGCTCTGCAGTGTTTATTCTGGCACATCCTGCAGAAACCGCTCTTTCTATGTGATTGTGGCTTCTCAGAAGACTCAAATGTTTATGTTTGATTGATAAATCTATTGTAAAAATGTGATTATTTAATTCTTAACGCATCAGACATCGTTTGGATTTTGTCCTGCACCACTTCAGTCGGTTTGAACAACGTCGGACTCACGCTGCAGAACTACGGTGGCCTTTAGGTAACGTAAAAACACCAACGTCTCCCTCTAGAGCCGGTGTTTGTAAATATGAATCCCCCCGAAATGCTACAAACTAGACCTTAACTTCATCACTGTGAAGTGATGAAGTTAAGGTGCTGCACCAGCAGGTGTGAGAAAGGCCTACTACTGGAGCTGTTGATATAATAAGTAATACACCACAGATCTACATCAGATCTACATCAGATATGGTATTCTGGAACCATGGACTCAGTCATTATAAAATGAAGCTGTAGGGTTCATCCTTTCGAGAGCATGAATGCCATCCCATGATTGTGTCAATACACACACACACATATATATAAGTGGTGTATCTACAACCAAAATACTATTTTGTAGTAGTGTACCTAAAATACACGCAACTTGCAGAAGTGCTCGTCTTTTCTGACTAGTAGTCACATTTCCCTGCAATCTCCATTAATCACCTTCTCAGCAGTGACACATTCTGAGGAGGCTCTCCTGATTCAGTTCATCGTTTGATGACACCACTGTGGCGAGAGGAAATGAGGTACTAATTGGTAATTTCTGACACATTTAAACAAGGTGACCGGTCAATATGGAAATATAACTGACGGGTCGAAGCAGGAAGTGGGGAGAAATGATCCGTTTTGCTTCAACACTCCTCACTTTGGTGCAAAGCGTCTCTCTTCCTTTCTGTGCCTCGCTCTGCGTCTTTCAGACCTATCACCACCAGTTTGAAACAAAGCCTTCCTGTTAATGATAATGACATCATCGGGGGTATTCTGTCAGACGTGACTAAACTAGAGCTCCTCGTGATGAGTAAACCTTTAGGTGTGAAGGCCTTTACACGCCGAGGGTTTGACAAATAAACGACACAAAAATGCAAAATATCAGCTTATATTATGCAGTATACCTAGGGCTTTTATTGTGAAAGGTAAGGTTGAAAGGATAAATAAAGTTTATCGCCTCGGTTCGAACTATGGGTTCTCCGTGTTGTTTTATAAATACAAACGACGTGAATGGTTGATGTCTTTATTCGCGGTGCAAACAAAAAACTAAAATCTAACTTTTTTATCACTGCTCAATATTCTTGTATTGTTGTTGAATTAATTGCACAAAAATGGAGACTAACACTTAGACATAAGGACAGGAGGGAGATAACGAGGGACAGGTGACAGCAGGTGGACAGGTGAGACAAAGGCAGAAGTAAAACAAGACACAGAGGAGAAGATTTTCAAACTAAAACAGGAAACAAACGATAACAAAAGACCGTAAAGGCCTTCAGGGTGTAGAAAGCAGAGCAATAACAAAACCAATAGTATTAGAAATGTAACAACCACTCTGGAAAAACAATCGCTTACATCAAAGTTAAACCAACTTATTCACATTTACACTACTCACACATGGAAACTGCTCAGTTCAACTACATCCTCCTGCCGTTAACCATTGAATGAGTTAATCTGTATTTCCCAGTGCAGAGTCATCACCGCAGCTCCTTTTAACCTGGAAATAAAATAATCTATTGAGGCCGTGATACACGGCGTGCATTAAGAAACGCTGGTATTACAAATTGGCTGTAAGTGTAATTACCCCTGTTGCTAATTGTCCCCCGTGATCGTGGCACTGCCCAGGCCATCACAATCCGCAGACACTTCAACCTTCGCTGATCCATTATTTCCACTCTTGAATAATTAATAACTGCTTAATTGTCCACGTTGCTGGCAAAGAGTCAGGGCCCTCATTTACATGGTTTGTGGCGGCTCTGCAGGAGGATTCTTTATTCATATTCTTGTTGAGCACCATGTTTCTGTGAGAGACGTTGTTTTGCTTTACAGCTAAACACACAGGCGGAGATCGGAGAGAGTGTTCACGTGCTTTATAATCCACAGTCGCGATGACCCGACCGATCAATTATTCAAAGCCACTTGCCTTTGAATCAGTCTCTGACACACTGCACCGACGACAGGAGCTTGAACGGATACTAGGAGAACACCAGGGGGGGGTCCTGGGGCCCCCAGCGGAGCTACGGGTTCAGTCGCATGCACACTTACTCTCAACCTGTCACTAGGAGTCACCGACGACCTTTAATGCTCCCGAAGCTAAAGTAAATTAGCATGCGTCCCAGAGGAGCTCCTTTACAAGGCGTGGGTCTTTTAGAAGACAGCGTGTCGTACCAACGTGTGATTGTAAAATGGAAGCAGAGTCGCTGTAGCGTTCAGAGGGATTCAGGAAGAACAGGCAGGCGGGAGGCGATAGCGTCAAAGCAATGCATGGGGGGGGGGGGGGGGGGGGGGGGGGGTAATGACTGGTTGGGAGCGTAGACTGTGTTTAGGAAGTAGTTGTCATGACGGCTGTTTTGAAGCCTTTTAGTTTGTTGTTTTAGCCGTCGCCATCTTGTTTTTTTTGCAACCAGTATTGACAGAAGAGAGTACAACAAAACGATGAGGTGACAGAAAAGTTATAATTAACTTTCATGAAGTGAAAACACACTGTGAAAGAGTTAAAGTTGTAAGACAAAGACACGGACGACTCCCAGACCGGACAACGACGTGGTAGAGACCTGTCAATCACAAAGTAGCCCCGCCCTAAAGCATACTCTTTTAGTGCAGTACTTCCTGTGCAGCTTGTTTTAAGTAGAGCTTTTATCCAATCAGATTTCTCCTCTGTGTCTCTAGGTAAGAAGAGAGGCCCGAGGCCTGCAGACTCACAAGTGAATCCCTTTGCAGTTTAAGTGAATGGGGACGATATTGTTGATTGTCATAGTGTTCAACCAATCAGATCTTTAGTTTGACATGTTGGGCGTATTCTTTGACGTGCCAGAGCCTTCTAGCTGGCCTACAACTACGTCAGCATTAACGGGCAGCTCAGTTTTCAGGTGCAGCTCTGCAGTGAGGTGCAGCGTGTGCTGTGATTGGTCAGTGGGCGAGCACGTGACTATCGTGAAACAAAACTTACAGAAGCTGGCAAAGCTTAGTCGGAGTAGTAAGAGTTCAAATTATGAAAGAAATTATGACATTTTTTGCATTTTGCTTGGTGTAGTTTTTTTAAAACTCAATGGCTGAAGGAGGAGGAGAAACAGATTTGTGAGTTGGGATTTAACCGTTGGATTAAACTCTTTGTCAACAAAGAAAGGAGGATGGAGTTTGTCTTTAAGTGAACAGCATTCGGTAAATCAACTGCGTTTGTTTTTTTACATCTAATATCTGAATGGCCCTCGAGTGTGTAGCAGAATGCGTGTTGCTGCTGTTGTTTTCCCGTTAAGCTAGTTTAGCGTAGCCTCCCAGAACACGCGTGGTGCCTCAGCTGTTTTTTGTTTTGTTTTTTTTTGTTCCGGGTTCAGAGGTCACAGCCCGTTGTCTCCTACGTGAGCGCAGAAAACATTATATGTCCCACAATTTAAGCTTCTGCATTTTCCAAATGCACTAGTATTATTCAAACGTGTTGTTCGGTTCTTAAGCCTCGTACCGAACGGTTTAATACGAGTACGTGTATTGTTACACCCCTAGAAACAAATAATAACCGTAGCTGTGGCGCCATCATGAGGTTATTAGGAGATGGTTCAGCTGCAGGACAGCAGTGAAGGCCCAGGTATACAATGCACGGCACGCCACTGTTGGCTACACAGACAAGTAGAATATATTCATTATCGATCGCGTTCTTTTAAATTGGATTTGTTAATAAAATAACAGCAGTCTTAACAGCAAACAGTATATTTCTGCCTCTTTTCTTCCCACTACTTTACTGTTTAAACGTTCAGTACACAACACATCACTGTCCGGACCCTTTCTGCCTTCATTTGCGCCTTAAATAATGCTTTCTGTGTCATTTCCTTGATTGCATTCAAACACGCACACAGAAACTACCAAACAGCGAGACAGAGAGGCCTTGAAAGCACTTTTCCTTCGTCCAGATGTTGGTGACATCTCCCAGGCCGTTCCCGCCTCACACAGACAAGCTAAGTCGCCCAGAGACGGCGGTCCAAAGGGAAATTACATGAGGAATAAGAGCCAGTTTGTGTGCTTTTTTTTTTTTCCATGCAGGCTTGAGGGAACAGTGGGGCGGGCGCTTTAATAGACAGTGCGAGAGGTGGTGCGATGGCACTGGATCCATGGCAGCTGTTTCCTTCAATGTTTCATGCTCATAGCCACAGCTGCTCTCCAAATGAGAGTTAATATTGCAGGGGGGCCGTCCACCCTGGGTCGAGCCTTGTCGCATGGTCTGAATGTCAAACTCCGCCCAGCAGGGTGACACCGGCTCAAAGGACACGCTGTGTGTGTTTTTTCCCCTCTCTCTCTCGCTATCCTCACTGTTGATGTGTCTTTCTGCCTCATTGGATCATTTTTCCCCGAAGTAGACAAGGGTGAAATCTGTATGTTTCATGGGCACACCAATGTGGTTTCAGCTTTAAATGGAAAATAAATGAGGAAATAAAAGATGGTTGTCTAGTTGTAGCCGGGGTGTTGGGCATTGGGATTCGACTGGTGTGTGTCTGTGAAGGCCATCACAAATATTCTGATAGAGAAGACAACAATTGAAGTTTTATTGATCTCATGCAAAGATTCAGTGTTTTATAGATACACTTGGGCAACTGGGAAAAATCTTACATGTGTGAAGGATTTCAGTATAAAAAACAGTATTAGTATAATTAATAGCACCCCTAGTGGTGAATAAAAGTGTCACAATAATAAGAGATATTATATGTTACAGTACATTAACTCATTGAATGTATTAAACCATAAAAGCATAGTCACTGTAGGTATTAAACGCTGTAAAGAATAAGTCTTAAGGGTCAGAAAGGGATATTCTGAGCGAGGCTTTACAGGCATGGAGGAGAAGAGAGGCAGTGATACCAAATAAGGAGATGTGCAGCAGAGGTGACCTCACCGATGAGGAATGTGATCAGAAGGATGGACAGCCTCCAGCCACGAAGAAGAAGGAGGGGTCGAAGAACTTTTGCCACAAAGGATCGATAAGAGGAGGAGCCAATACTGCTACAAGCCAATCACTGATGGACACAGACATTTGTTTTCAACGTTTTGGGACAGTTCGAACACTTTCCGATCATATCACCATTCCATTTTCAGATAATCAGCTGGAGAGCTGAGCTGTGAGGGAGTGTGCGGGTGTGATCGCTGCTCTCGAGAACATTACTATCGATAGTTAATTTAGTTTGCAATTGTTATTAAATATTGTTGTGCTTTTAAACCGGATCCAGTAACTTTCCAGATACATTTGGAATAAAAGCATCCATGTCCACACAGCCAGTGCCACGCTCTCCCTTCACACATACTGGACCTGTGTTTTCCTCTGTGCTGATAATATCCGAGGTGATAGATGTGGGGTGACCCTCGACTCTCTGTTGTGTCTCACTGCAAACGTCGGGCACCAGATCCCTTCGGACTGCCACGCACACGCACCGTGGTGGCCGCGATGAGCATGATTTGAAGTGTCCTGTCTGTGGCGGTGCAGCTGCATAAAGGAAACAGCTGCTGAAATATCACAGGCTGGCCCCCCCCTCGTGTCTCCTGGTATCCATCACACACACACACACACACACACACACACACACACAGTGGCCAGCTCAGCCCAGAGAGAGAGAGACAGGACACAACAAAGACATCTGCAAGATGGCCTCGGACACACACAGCCCGACTGATGTGTGCGCACCGCTGTGATGTCGTCTTCGCTGGGTGGATGACAACCAGCCGCTGTGATGTGCTCTTCTCCGGGCTTCGTTCCACTCCTGCTGCTTTCTATTTGTGTTGCGTGGTGAAGGGCTGACACGCAGAGAACAGAGAACAAACGATGTTCAGAGTCTTTGTTTGTGGCACGAGGAGTGATTTCTGATGCTGCATCTTTGTCTGGTTGACGGATCGTCCGGGCCTTTCGACGGTCTCTCTGATTCCTCGTTGTCACCTCTGATCGTTCTACGGACCTCCTGATGTCACTGCAGCTCACGCGTGTTTTCATCTCAAGTCTAAATGAAACCTTGTAAAATCCTTGCCGCTAATCATTGCCGTATGGTGTACAGCAAAAAGCAGATGTTCAAGTTGTGACACACATGGCGTCCACCTTATACAGAAAGGGAACACAGGAGTAATTGATATGAAATCAATTCAGAGTGTTCCTCAACAATAGGAAGCTGTGTGTCGAATCCAGACAGCAACATTCTGGTTCTAAAGAGTGGAGTCAATGTGGAAGTGTCTTAAAGCTGCATTCTCTCTAGTGTCCACCAGGGGGCGACTCCTCTGGTTGTATAGAAGTCTATGAGAAAATGACTCTACTTCTCTCTTGATTTATTACCTCAGTAAACATTGTAAACATGAGTTTATGGTCTCAATCTCTAGTTTCAAGTCTTCTTCAATACAGCATGATGTTCATTTAGTACATTATGGTCCATTTAGAGTCAAACAGACCATAAAGCAGGGTATGCTTTAGGGTGGGGCTAATGTGATTAACAAGGTCTCTACCAGAGACGTATACGGTGTCTTTACGTCACTCCTCAGTCCAGATATGGTCACTTCTGTTCACCGATTGCCAAAAAGCCAACATGGCGACGGCCATAATCCAAGATGGCTACGGCGAAATCAAGGCTTCATAGCATCAGTCCACAAACCAATAGGTGACGTAACGACAACTACGTCCACTTCTTACATACATGCTATTCCTGTTGACTACTTTGAGAAGGGTCAAAGCTTTTCTGAGTATCTCCAGTTCACTCTCAACACAATCTTTTAAAGACATTCAGACATATATTAGTTAGCTGTAGGGCGTTGGCGAACGTTTGTCGACTCAGCACAATATGTAGAATTCAAATACTTTGCACTAAAATATCAAGATTAGGACCTGTATCCATCATCAACATCACTAAATAGCCACATTAACACAGCTGAAAAAACAGTGGTTTGGGGGTTTAGTTATTCTGTAATGATGCTTATATCTGGTTGATTGATTTATGACCCCTAGAGGGAAAACAATGAAAAACAACAATATATCACCAAACATCTGGTTACTGTCAGTTCATGATTCATGTCCCACCACACTGCATCATAGACCAGATATAATAAAGGTTATGTTTCTCCGGGGAAACCTCATCAGCTATTTCATTCTCAGTGGGAGCTTTAGGTTCCTGGAGTCTTTCAGCTTTCACAATACCATCTTATCACACTTTGAAGGGAAACAGAAAGCTCTGCCAAGTTATTTCCCATACTCGCCCCCACACCTGTTGCGTTACAGCTCCTTGGGGGATGTGCCACACTGCTGACGATGGAAAAAAAAGGAAAGTCAATAGCATACGGATCCCATTCGAGCAGCTCTGGTGGAGTTGAGCTCAACCAGATGTGTTGGCAATCCCACATGCTGAAAGGTGGAGTGTGTTGTTTGACAGATGACCCCACGGTCCATTCAAGCCAGCGACTTCAATAATCGAATAATGGTTTTCCAGGCAGGTTCCACTCACTTCTAGCAGGAGCTGTAGCTTTTCCGTCTGTTCACGCTGCCGTTCATGCATTTACATCAAAGCATCTGTGAAGCATTTAAAAAAGGGTTCTTTACTTTAGCAGAGCTTATTTCAAATCTCTAATGTATCAAACGTACAATACAATACCAGAAGCAAAGGTGCTGCACATTTTAATCCTCTTTAGGGTTTAAAAAGTGGAGTTTCTTCACTTGGTAAAAGCGTTTCCAGCTCCATGAACTCAATTACTCTTTCTCTGGCAGCCGTATTATTGGAGGTCTCAGGTCCGTGGAAACATGGCTGTGCTTTGTACAAACGTAGTGCTCAGTGGAAACACGCTACAAGGTAAGGAAGCTAGCAAGGTAAGGAAGCTAGCAAGGTTTGCAAACCTGCATCCTCCTTAAAAATCAATGTCTTGAAAAGCTAAATGTTTACAAGTATATTTTTGATTAAAGGGTTTTTGTCTGTTCTGGGCTACTGTAGAAACATGTCGGAATGAAGGGCTCATTCTAAGGTAAGGTTAGGGCGGGCTTACTGTGATTGACAGGTCGCCACCAGAGACGTATACGGCGTCTCTAAGTTACTCCTCCTCCTCAGTCGAAATATGGTCACTTCATGTTCACTGGTTGCAAAAAAAGCCAAAATAGCGACGGCCGTTATCCAAGATGGCGACGTCCAAAACGCCTATGTTCTGATCTGACTGCATAACTTCCTGGAAGGTTTTAAAACAAATATTTTGACTCCATATCAATCCATGTGTGTGCATTGAGTGTATACTGTGCTTGTGCAGTAACCTATAAACTGCCCAGTATAGCAGTATATCAGAGATGTATCAATGAGACCCGTGTGTCTGTGTCCCAGAGGTCCATTTGTCTCCCGTCTGGTAATCTCTCCATGCTACCTCTCACATATGGCCTTCTTCTAAGAACCAGATCTCCATTTTTCTCATCTGGCAAAGTCACATCGGGCCTCTCAGAGCAGAGCTCGCAGGGTGACGCTGAGCTACATCAACAGTGACAAAAGTCTATTGAATAATTATCTTTGGAATTAATACATTAGACCGAACTTAAGTAAATGTCAGCGGATCGGGATATCGGCGAATGAGAGGGAGAGCGGAGGAGGAATGTGAGGGACGCTGCGCTTCATTAATCCCGTCCTCCAAGTAATGTAGGCAGATGAAATGATTCTTACAGAGAGCTGTCATTACAATCACACTGCGACGGCGAATTAGATATCTGAAATGACCAATCTTCTTAACTAGATGGGGGGCAGGCAATTAACTCATTCAGTGCCGATTACCTCCGGGAAGGATTTCTATCCTGTTGACACACAGGCATACGTGAATCACATACGAGGAATTTGACTCTGTCTCTTTTTTTAGCACTAGTCTCACTGTACAGAAATAGACAGACCAGCTGAGAAGAAGGACAACAAAGCTGGACAATTAAAGCTAAAGAAGATAGGTGTATGAATATTATACATCAGTCACTTATATAGGTACACCTTGCTCATACCAGGTTTTAAGTGCAAACGACTGAACAAAGGCACACGATCCGTCTCGATGATTCTCACCCGTGAAATCGCGTCACGCGCTCCTTCTTCGTTCAGCCATCATTTTCTTGGTCGGACACACAAGTAAACACTTTTTGTTGTTTGAACGCACACAACACGACAACAGCGTTGAGAAGAGTACAACAGTTCTACTCTTTGATGAAATACAAACGTGTGTAGGACAAGTCAAACAAACACAGGACTTTCACCCAGGAGACCGTTGGTCATGTCCCATGTAATACCAAGTCAACGTTGAGTTATTTTACCGTAGTAGTCAGAACAATTGAGGACGTATAAAGAGCGAGAAAGTCAGGGTGGTAGCAGATGACGAACGGTGAGAAAGCATGCGGTGAGAAGATTTAACTTGAATAGCTAAAAAGGGAATTGTCTGCATCGGTACAATCATGCAGAGTAAACCCCACAGTGCAACGTGATTGATATTCCCTGTGACACGAACATCAGCTTGTCGTGAGCTGAACTGAGTCGCACACACACATCCCGAACCAGAAACCCTGAAAAAAAAAGTGTGTTTACATTATTCACCGGTATGAATAAATCACTCCCAACTCCTGATTGTGCAGCATATGTGAGGCCTAAGTTGTGTTCATCTGCCATTCCAAACATCTGTTTAGCCACGGCCTCAGCAGTGACCGAGCCTGAGCTGCTGGGACTCGAGGATCAAATATAGATGACAAGTATGGAAAAGAAGAACACAGAAGTGAGTTCAGGGCGGTGGGTTATTGATGATCCCCCATCCGGTCTCTGGAGCTGCTCTCCCTCTTACTTTGTTTCCCAGAACTTCTTCATAGTACATGATGGTTACACGGTCAGAGGTGCTTTCTTACATTTCTGATTAGACTTTAGCATTAGTTGCACTCAATGCTGTTCATTTATAATATACGTTCTTAGTGTTGAATGCATTGTACATGATGCTGAATATAAACTCTTATCTTGTGTTAAATGTCACTAAAAACTACAGAAACATGGATCTACATGAAGATGCTCTACAACAAAAGATGAAGCGTTACAAGCTGCGCTAACGGTATGAAGTGGCATCCACTTCCTGTCTTCTAAAGTTTAGTTTATACTCAACGTAGTGAAGCCGGGGTGAGGCGCATAAATATCTAATTTTTTGCAGCCATAACAAAAGTTTACAAGGTATTCAACCTTTGCTTCTTCACAATGCATGTAAGACTTGAATTGTTTCTTTACAGGGTTTGTACAGAGGCAATAAAGTAGTCCAATAATATGAGATATACGTTTACAAACAATGATGACGTACGGCAAAGTGCAACAGCTTATCAAGCTATGAAGAACAATAACTTTCAAAGATGGAGAATTCAACCTAACTGACTCTCCAGATCTGTGTTCTATCAGTGAGTAGAAACTGATCGTGTAGAACTTGAGTCCATTGTTGGAATATCGACTCTGACAATCAAACATGAAACAACCAGACATGTTGATGCCGTTAACTGTTTTAATTTAACGTTTAAAGCTCGATAACTCGTCTGGATGACTGGAGCAAAACGACACTTCTGCAGCCAACACGTGCACGTATATATTTATGATGATGTCGGCTGTAAAAGGGTCTGTAGACTCAGGACCTGCCACTAGTCTCCTTAAGGGGCTTTCTGATTCGTCTCTGGCCGAACCAGTTGTTGCAATGCAGAAGAAGATACCATTTAAAACACATTGAAATGATCCAAAGGCCAAAAGGGACAAGCCGCTGAAAAAAACATGTTATGCAGAATTACCCTTGACTAACATAGAGGACAAAAAGAAACAAAACCACCCTCTATTCTCCTAGAATGTTCCAGGAGGGGCAAGAAACAACGTGGACCTGATCCCGTAAGATAAAACTCAAATGAGACGAGGGAGACGTCCCCCTGGCTCAGTCTGCAGCGTTAATCTATCTAGATTAAGTTGTCTTGATCCTGTTCAAAGTGTGACCCTCCTCCATACAGCAGCAGGTGCTGAGGCAAGTGAAATGGCCCCGGATGATTGATGCCTTTTCAATTAGTCACAATGTGAGACCTTCACATGTCACTCTCCCTTCCTTATTAATGACATGCCGCGTTAATACCGGGTGTGTTATGAGCCCTCTGAGTGAGGTTTCTAATTAATGTGCACGGCCTTAAAGACATAAGACGACTGAGGAGCCCTCTGATAGGAGCTTGAGGTGTTTCATTTTTATATTTATGTACTTCATTACCTACATGTGCTGGCTCATACATGCACGCGGTACATGCACAAAGATCTCTGTTTCCACAGACGCTAGCGTTGCCATGTTCTTCTCATCATTTATTAATTATATTTAGTTTAAATGAAATGAACCCTCTCAGTTGTGACATTTGATTAAAGAAGAAAAAGTTCAATTTGATCTCTCCCTGAGGCGTCATGTAACTGTGAGACATTTCTCTGATGCATCAACATTAAGACTTTTAATGCCCATTACTTTATCACATGTTTAAGCCAACAGCATTAAGATATATATATTCTCGGTAATTTGATTTTGTGTCACAATTAAAGGATACATTGTTGCTATGGTTAATCAATGAATGTATCTGCTAACGTAACATAAAACACATCACTGTTGCACTGGGTGACGAGTAGCTCTTCTCCAGTTTCATATAGAACGTTTTTTCCGACACAAGAAGACATTTCATGTCTGTTTTCTGGGCATTACAGTATTAAGAATACAAACAGGATGAGCTGCAGAGTCGCCCTCGCGGGACTTCCGATCGCCACTCGCTGCCGTAAGAACTAAAGCTGTGCAGAAGATTTTCATTCGGGTCATCATGACAACATCGGTGACCTGATAGCCACGTTGAGTTTGGTCACGCCATCGGAGATTACAAAAATATCTTCAGACGAATAAAATACAGAGGATTATAAAGCACATACACTACAAATGAGAACGCACATGTGTTCTCAGTGCATGTTGTTACCCACAGAGACACTTCTGACCTCTATACAGCACCGGATGAACTCTCTGAGGGAGCAGACTACTTCTTAATGCAATCAAGACCTTAAGATTTTCATTGATCCCATTGGCTTTAAATCCTCTCAGGCAGAATTATGCGTGTTACTCATGAAGACAGTAGACACGGAACCAAACATGTTATATACATGACAAGGGAAGGGATGCCCTCCGAAACCTGGTTATTCACAGGAACCGGTTCTGAATTATTGATGCGGTCCGGAGTTAACGGTTCTTTAGAAGTTCTGGAGTGAGACGTCCTCGTCTCAAACGTCCTCTCTCTGTCTCTCTTTGTCTCTTTGTCTCCTCTCAGCACAGCGTGAGACTCACATCATGATCAGAGAGAACACATTGTAGAACTCTGGTCGTCTCAAACACAATAAAACCCTCACAAGTAAGTTCATCACAACATGTGACCAACAAGCAGAACAGAACGTCTGTTTGTGGAGCAGCCGTCAGGTAACGGTAGTGATGTCATACGGTAGTGATGTCATACAGAGGCACAACTTCTGCACAATGTGATCGGTTGATGCCTTTATTTTCGGTACAAAAGCTCCAAAAAAATCTGCATTTGTCCAAAAATGTATGACATCACTTTTTGCCCCAAGTTCTGTGCATGAAAATAGTATGCATGAAAAAAAACAACAGTTCCAAAAAATACATTGGCGTGCGAATTAATGGCATGAAAAAAAACAATGTAAAGAATGCGGTGCAGGAATACCAAAAATCGCCATGCAGATTTTTCGCATGAGAACTATTATGTACAATGACTCTGAGTCTGAAAAACCCTATTTTTAAAGTCTTATCTCATAATAAATAATTAAATGTTATTTTCCTGGTGCAAAGGGGCTTAACAACTAATCCAAATGTTTGGGCAGCTGAGTAAATTGTTGCATGTTTGAGCTGGATTCAGAAGCACCAGTAAGTCAGTCATTTCTTGAAAATGAGCTACAGTAAGACATCCACTGTTAATGTCTTTATTCTTTTATTCAGCCATGTTCGAGGCATGATTCTAGATCGCTATTCTGACCAGCAACATGGTTGTGATCAGATCAGTGGAGCTGTAAGTAATACAGTTTGTCATGATTTTACGGTTCTGAGAAGAATAAAATGCAGAATAGAGGATCGACTGTAGGAGAGTGATGGTCCTAGTTTATGAGGATTTTTTAAATGTTTCACATGGCACCTGATAACGATAACAAGTGCCATTTCTACCTGACGTCTGACTGCTTTTGGGTTGCAAAAAAAGAGGAAACATTCAGTCGTGATGTGATGTAGCGAAGGCTTCATATCAGCGACTGTGTTTCTCTGCAGCAGAGACGAGGGGCTGAAGGTTTGGTCGTGGAGGCGAGTGGCGAATGGAGGGTCGTGTGGATGAGGTCAACCTGCGCCCAGGGGCTTCCTCAGGTGAGACCACGTCAAGGGGATCTAGAGCCGGAGGGTCGCTCTCACTTTGTCTTAATGTCATTCTCTTTCATCCGTCCGAGCAGGTGAGATGATTGAGGCTGTCCCGGCCAATTGTCCAAAAAAGGATTTGATAGAAATGAGGAGGAGAAATGTACTGTAATATATGAAGTAAATATATTTTTTTTCAACCAGGGATTCTAATCTTGCATCTCAAAAAAACCTCAAAATGTAGAAAGCTCCTTGTTTATTAAAGTAATAGTTCAACATTTTAGGAAATACAATTATGTGTTTTCTTTTTCAGAGTGAGATGAAAATATTCGTACCCCGTATTTTGTCACCCTCACAGGGAATTCAGTATAATTATATATATATATATATATATATATATATATATCATATAATAATATTCAGTATAATATAATGTATATCATCATAATATATATATCATATAATAATATTCACTATAATATAAAACACACATATATATATCATTATTTATAACTATATATCCATTCCTCAGACAGGTGCTTCATGTCCCTCACTCCCTAACTGTCCATGCTGGTTCTGTCCCCGTTGTTTTTTAAAAGCTAAATAAGTTATTAGCATGACGTCATCCAGCTAGTCAAACCTGTCTGGTGTACAGCTAGTAGAGAAGCTTCATGTACTGCTTCCCTTTCCCGCTAGTCTGCTGTCTGCTGTCTGATTGTGAGGTCAGGCTGATCTGGGATCAGCTCTTTGGCCTGGAGTTTCTCCTCAAAGTTCTCCTCTCAAATGGGTCTCTTATTTGTCATTTCCAATTTCTGGTTTCAACCGGAAGCAATCCTCGCTTGAACCGGAAGTTGAAATCGGTTGAACCTTCAACTTCCGGTTAGCCGATTCAACCGGAATCGAGCAAATGACAAATAAGAGACTTGAGAAGTACTGGTACCAGTACTTCTCAAGTCTCTTAATTGTCATTTTCCTCGCTCCTCGAACCGGTGCGCCGCCGTCAATACGCCGCCGTCAATACGCTCTAATGTAGCTCTGAGGATCGAGGAGGGAGGAGGGACCTCGGAGGAGCCATGAGCGAGCACCCACGAGAACAGACTTCCAGGAAGTGTTTTAACGGCCGACACGCCCCCTCATTGTTCATCTGTGATGTGATTGGACGCTGCAGCCGATCGGACTGATGAGATTGTTTTCAACATGTAAACAGTGAAGACAGATCACAGAATAAACTCTAGTTTATATTTGATTAGTTTTCTGATTCAACATCTGGTTTAAATGCAGTGGCGGCTGGTGGAAAATGTTCTTGGTAGGGCTGTGCCACATCCAATCAATTTCAGCAAACATCCCAGAATGATTTAATGCAAACAAATGAAGGTATCAAACACGTATTACTACTTTGCAGTTAAATATTTAACATTCATTCCAACATGAAAAAAAGCAGTAAATAACACTTTGACAAACACGTCAGGACATCTTATTTTAGTCACCCTCACAGGGAATTCAGTATAATATAATATATATATCATATAATAATATTCTGTATAATATAATAATGATAGATAGATAGATATAAACTTTATTTATCCCCAGGGGGAAATTTGTTTGTAGCAGCAGCAAGTTACAGAGTAGAATAAGATATGAAGTATGGAAATGCACAATATATACAGTACAATAAAATAGCAGAGCAGATATTGAATTGAAAATAGAATAAAAAAATAAGATAAAATAGAATAAAAAATAAAAATGCACAGTATATACAATGAATTAGAATGGTATCAAATGAACAACTAGGTAAACTAACCAAACTGAACAGTAGTGCAAGGATAATATATATATCATATAATATTCTGTATAATATAATAATATATATATCATATAATATTCTGTATAATATAATAATATATATATCATACAATAATATTCACTATAATATAAAACACACACACACACACACACACATATATATAATTATTTATATATAACTATATATCCATTTATCAGACAGGTGCTTCATGTCCCTCACTCCCTAACTGTCCATGCTGGATCTGTCCCCGTTGTTTTAAAAAGATAAATAAGTTATTAGCATGACGTCATCCAGCTAGCCAAACCTGTCTGGTGTACAGCTAGTAGAGAAGCTTCATGTGCTGCTTCCCTTTCCCTCTAGTCTGCTGTCTGATTGTGAGGTCAGGCTGATCTGGGATCAGCTCTTTCAGCTGTAGTTTCTCCTCTCAGTTCTCCTCTCAAACGGGTCTTGGAGGAGCAGTGCTCTCCTGTAGAGACTAGTCCCGACGAGAACGCGCAGCTTGGGGCAGAACGAAATCTGCCCCAAGCTGAATCTATTTGAGGACGCTGATTGGCTAAATTGTATGTCACTCATTTATATCTTTAGTCAGCATTAAAGCATCATTGGCTAAACTGCTTTATAGACCCGCCTCTTTGGGGCAGTTTCTCCAGCACAAATATTGCCAATTTGTATAGTTTATTATTATTATTATTTATTTTATTTTTTATTATTTGTAGCTCAAGGGGGGGCGGCGCCCTAGCGCCCTCTATGGACCAGCCGCCACTGATTACATCCCTGGGGAACAGAGCGTCTTCATTGTTTTGTATTTTAGTCATCTGATAGTCGTCTGCTTGTGTCGCTCTGTTGAAAAAGTGTAAAAACTTGGTCAAGAAAAAACAAAAAAACATGGATTTTGTTATTTATTTTTCATCATAAGTGGTGTCCAAAAGCTGAATTCTCTGAAAAATCCCCCCTTTTTTTTAACGTATTCACCTATGTTTACAGCCATACCCAAGTCCTCTGTAACTATTTCCTCATAATCTGCTGGTCTGAAGAGCTCGTCTGCAAAACAGGATAATCAAGAGGATAATCTCAATTATTAATAGGATGGTACAAATATGATTCGCTGACCGATTGTTTGGACACACGACAGAGCTGGAGCACAACAAAGGCAGGCCGGCAGCGGGGTTAGAGAGGGACTCATCTTGTATGTGTTGTACATGATCAATCTGGGATCAACTGTGTAATTTGTTTGGGCATTTTTTTTGGCTCCGGAAACTCGCGCTCTATTGGCCGATTGTTATTGTTGTTGATCTGGAAATTTGACCTTGTTTGATTTCAAGGAGGATTTAAAAGGATCAGCAAAATGTTGATTTAAAATGTGAAATTGAATTGATTCTTCCTAAACACATACTGCAGAACAGTATCGGCACCCTTCACCACACACTTCAGATGGTGGCACCCGACATCCTGCCAGCCTCATGAATAAATTACTCCACTTCCTCGCTGCCAAACTGCGCTACAATGGGCTAGACTGTATTTTTGCCATTTAAATTTCTGAGCCCATTTTCATGCAAATGGGAAATTTATTGTCACAAACCATGTAACGCTGGCAGTAACACCTTATCTTAATGAATATCAAGTGCGGCTGTATCTCCCTGCTGCAATAGCTCACTAATCAACTTTCAGTTGGAATGTGATTCATAAAGAGAGGATTCATGGCCTCTCGACTTACACTCAAGTATCCGCCGCCTAAAAGACTGCGTTATAAGGATTGATGAAGTCATACATCAGATTGATCGCCAGCATTCTACCAAATGAAAATGATTATCGAATTACTGCGGCCGAGCCGTTAAAGGACCCCACCGACTCGTAAAACTCGGAAGTTAGAGCTTCTCTGAACCCACTCAATTAAAAAGTACGAGGTAATCGCTTATACATGCTGTTAGTTTGAGTTATGGTGGTTAGCACAGTCTCTCCTCAGCGGTGCTCCCGAGTCTATTGTGCAATTACTTAAGAAATTATACATTAAACCTTTAAAAAGTATCAGAGGTTTAAGTTCAGGTGACCTTTAGAAAGTGCAGTAAAGTTAAAAAGAAAGTTGGACCGTTTTCTATTAAAACGGCTGAGCTGCTGATGTGAAACATAATCCTTAAGCCTCCCTCCGCTGTCACAAGCGTGACATGAATTCTTAGTCCATAAGCCAAATATTGATATTAATCAAAATGAATTAAGCCTCTTTACTTGTTTATCGATATTTGTTTTTGACCTTTCACACCGGGATGGTTATCCAGAGTAAACAATGGGCATATTGTTTCCTACTGGCCTCCTCGAGATCTCCACTTAATGTAAATAGTGAATATATGAATGTTTTTGATATTGTAAGGAGAGGAATTGTGTCCCCACGGCTATCAACATGTCGGCGGGCTAGAAGCTAACAGTGCTAGCAGCTAACAGCGCAAGCAGCTAGAAGCTAACAGCGCAAGGAGTGCAAATAACGGCAACAGTGCTGAGAGAGCTAACAGTGCTAGCAGCTAACAGCGCTAGGAGTGCAAACAATGGCAACAGTGCTGACAGAGCTAACGGTGTTTTTCTGATGGGAAACCGGAGGGTGGGCGCTATATGCTTCCTTGACGACGCCGTAGGTCAAGAACGACGTAATCAAATGTAGCCGCCGTATGAGCGCAGTGCCGAGTGGCGGCGATTAGCTAGCTAGCGGGGCAAGCTAACATGTCAACAAAGCACAGAGAAGCTCGGATAAAAACAAACACGGAGGGAGAGTGACTTCATTCTCTGCTCAGGTCGACATTACATTAGTTGTTTGATGATATTAATGGTCTGAATGTTGAATTTAAGTACTTTAAAGCCAGAGAAAGATTGTTTCCAAGGTACAAAATGAAACTATATGAGTACAGAATATCCACACTTACTCTATACTTTAAGAAAATGTAATGCACAAATAACAACTCAACCTGTTGTAACTCCAGAATTGGTTGACAGGCCTGCTAACAGACACGCTAACACTAAGACAATAACAAAAACTCAAACCTAGATTTTCAACTAAACCATTCAAAGTTTGAGTCTTTATAAATCACAATATTTTAAACAGGAAATCTGGTGTTTTAGTTCAGATTTTGTGGTAATTTGGATTTGTTGGTTACAATGATTAAAACAATAAGTTGAAACAATACAAGCCTTGAGTTTGGCATTCAAAGTTACAAGAAAACACCCAGCAAAAGTATTACCGAGATTAGAATACTGATTTTCTATATTATAACAAATACTATCGCAGTATAAGGGAACCACCACAAGTTGAATGCAGATACTTTTGAGAAAGATTTCAAGTATTGTGTGAAAAAATAAAACATTCACTCTCACTAATGCAAACTAAGCTCTTAATTCCTGTTTTTTGGTTAACAATCAAAAACCTGCGTCGAGGCATTCCTCACCTCAATAAACACGCTGCTCTATCTGAAATAAGAGCTTTAGCGCCAACAACGCATGTAATACTCTCGATTTCAGAGAGGAGAACGACAACAACAGTAATTCCCTGAGGGGCTTTTGTCCCTTTTGTTTTTGACAGCTACTTCAATTACCACCATACGACGCCGGGGACAAGGTGACAAACATGTTGTCGTCTTTGTGCGCGCAGGAATTGTTTGTTTGCTTTCACAAAGCAGCAGGTTGAGCTAATACCTCGCAGGCCTCGGTGGATTTGGGAGGTGTCAATCAGCAGTCTACCTTTCCTACCGTCGACCAATAGAAAAGCAGAAAAGAGGGCATCGCCCTATGACTCTCTCCCCTACTTTCACTCTCTCCCTGCCCTTCACTCCCTTCATTCACTGAGGATCAAGCCTCCATAATCCCAGGATTTTATATCCTCCAAAACAGCTTGGGCCCATCAGCAAATTGCGATGGCATATGGTATAGGTTTATGATTCATCTGGCACATGCATAGCAATGAGAGCCTCATCATCCGTGGGCAAACACCGGCAAAATATTGTAATGTTAAACGATGCCAGCCACGGAGAGAGAGAAGTGGCATCGGCCGTGTGGGAGGGCTGTGTTTTGTTTCGCCCCAGCGAGCGCAGCAGCTGAGGTTGTATACTGGCCTTTTTTTTTTTTTTTTTTTTCGGGGATCTGCAGTCCGGGCTGGATTAGGGGGACCGACCGGGAACTGTGGCCGCTCCACAGAGAGTCTCCAGAGGGAGGAGAAGATGGAGAGACAGGCAGGGCAACAGGCCTGAATATGCTTCAAACATAAAAACCATAACACACCAGCGTTTCATTCGGAATGTGAACATTTTAGCTAAATTAACCTCAAAATTAAATGGAACTGGGGTTAATAGAGTCATTGATTGCCTTGAGTTCAGCATTCTGGCCGTCGAACAGAAGTTACCATATTTAGATGACGGAGGAGTGACGTATAAACTCCATACGTCTCTGGTAGACACCTGCCAATCACAGTAGCCCCGCCCTAAAGCATCCCCTGCTTTATGGTCTGTTTGACTCTAAATGGACCATAATGTACTAAATGAACATCATGCTGTATTGAAGAAGACTTGAAACTAGAGATTGAGACCATAAACTCATGTTTACAATGTTTACTGAGGTAATAAATCAAGAAAGAAGTAGAGTCATTTTCTCATAGACTTCTATACAACCGGAGGAGTCGCCCCCTGGTGGACACTAGAGAGAATGCAGCTTTAAGACACTTTAAGACAACGTCCACTTGGCAGAACCGGAGGAGACGACTCAAACGTGAGGCTTCACACTCACTACGCACTTTGTACATGAACTAATAAATAATGCAAACCGAAATTAGCACCATTAGTATAATTTTATGCCGCTTACGATGCGGGCTGTAGCGTTAGCATGTTAGCTCGTAGCATACTGCAATGTGGACCAACAGGACACATAAACATGTGTGAAACACATAAAACACGTTTCGTAAAACATATGTTTGATGTATTTCATGTTAAAGGCACATTTCACCCAGAATCAACTCGTTGATATCAGAGTTCCTCGCCGCTCGTTCACCCACATACTCGTTCCCACAACGTTAGCACCATTTCCAAACATCTGCTGGAGAAGTCAGAAGCGATCTGCCGCCTCCTCTCGCATAAAAAATGTGACATGATTTCACACAAACCACCTCCAGCCAAAGTTTCCCTCTGCCTTCATTAAAGCGCGACGCAGAGCGCTGCTGGCAAGGTGACTCGACCCCCGGCTCTGCCAGGGCTCCCCCACCCCCCAAACCTGGGACGGCACTGGTTTCACACAGCCCCACGCCATTGGCTCAGAGGGCCTTCAGTCAGCCGCCGTGGAGAAAAAAGGCCCCCGCCGTGAGCTGACAGTCAGTATGTTGGAGGGTTTATCATTAGCGGGCTCCAGACGGCCCCTGACGACCCCTCCGGCCGGACAGGTGATCTCGCTCGGCCCGTCTGACTCAACATATGCCCCCGCGGAGCTTCGGCACACGTATTGTGCCATCATTATTTCATACCTAGCAGGAGCATGGATTCAGGTGCAAAAGCAGGTTTGCTGTGAGAGGAATTATGTATTTGTTTGTGTAGGTGGGAGAGGGAGAATGTAATCCGCAACCTTTTGCATTTGCTGACCATCTGTTTTCGTTCGAGAACGCGTTCACTTAATATTTGTATTTTAATTTAAGGAAATCATTTGTATATATTTACTTGCTGGTTTTGCTCCGCAGTACCTCTCTGACCTGCTTATAAAATACGTTCATGATATTAAACATGACTTCGTTCAGACGGCCAAATCTAAATCTTTTGCTGGAATACTGCACCAGACTGCATTAAGAGAATATTTGTGTTTCTCTTGCACATTGGATGTTTCTCTTGTGTTTGTGTTGCACTAAAGCACTTTATACCCTTAAATTAAATGTACAGTATAGATTCAAGTTTTGTCTGCTTGTAAAAGTAGTAATACCACAATGTACAATAATTGTACAATACGTTTGGTAAAGTATTATCAGCATAATGTACTTAAATTAAAAGTAGCCTGTATTGTACATAGTACTGTATATTGTTTATATTATTTAATATTTAGTACACATTTTTGTGGGTACCGATACCCGGTAATATTGTTGTTAATACTTATTTTTGTATGGGTTTGATGACATGTTTTATATGTAAAATACAGAGTGTGTCGATTTTAATTCTATATTCTTTTATCCCTTAAAGGGACAGTGTGTAGGACCTCTCACTTATACGCCGTATACGTCTCTGGTAGAGACCTGTCAATCACCGTGTAGCCCCGCCCTAAAGCATCCCCTGCTTTATGGTCTGTTTGACTCTAAATGGACCATAATGTACTAAATGAACATCATGCTGTATTGAAGAAGACTTGAAACTAGAGATTGAGACCATAGACTCATGTTTACAATGTTTACTGAGGTAATAAATCAAGAGAGAAGTAGAGTCATTTTCTCATAGACTTCTATAGAACCAGAGGAGTCGCCCCCTGGTGGACACTAGAGAGAATGCAAGTTTTAAGACACTTCCGCATCGGCTTTACTTGGCAGAACTGGAGGTTGCCTCCTGGTACAAGTACAATATTTGAGTAATAGCACTTAGTTGACTTAAAAAAAGTATTTTTTTTCTAAGTAGGTTTAAAGCTTTTTGTTTCATGGTTCATTATGATTACGTTTTATTTTACAACCGCCCCAATCTCGTGTAATACGACTGGATTTATATCACAGATACATAAGTGGGGTTTCCGCTTTCCTTTGCTGCTCCGTTGAAATAACTGTTCAACCATCACACGACATTTAGTCTAATCATCTTACAGGAGTCCTAAATCTTTATCAGCACATATACTATATTGGGCTTTAAAATTCACCGGGAGCTCACGGAGAAAAGAGCATCAAGATAAAGCTCCGAAATCCCGAACCGCCAAGCTCTCCTAATCCCCCCCCACCCCCCCACCCCCCACCCCCCACCACCACCACAACCACCACCTGCATTTTGCACAGCCGTCGCTGTCGGCTTCTCAGCCCTCTGTATTGCCTGAGAAGGGGATTTAGTTTGTAAAGCTCTCAGAAACACAATGCATTAAAATCAAGTGTCAACTCTAACAAGCTGTTCTTAGGGCGGATGTTGCTGCCCTCTGGACGGGACGGGGGTCCGGGCTCAGGCTTTGAGAGGCTGGAGAGAGTACTTGAGTACTTGATCCCCTACAGTTACCCACATTTCAGAGACAACTGTGCAAATGGGGATAACCTGGGAAGCCAGACGAGGTTTCGGTCTGGTGGGGGGGGGCAACAGCTGCTTAAGTCCGTCCGCTGCCTGCCAGAGAAAACTTTTATCAGGGGAAGTAGAGGTTGAAATTTTACGGCGGCTAAGCCCCCCTCCATCAAATTGCAAAAACAGAACCTTGTGGCACAGCTCAGGGTGGATTTAAGAGTTTGCTCGGTGTTTTCTTGGCTGCGAGTCGCTAATATAAAAATAGAAGAATGCAAAGACCTTTCGGATGCCGGCGTCCTCGTGTGCCGCTTTCAATCCAATCTACGGCTCAAACGGATACAAAAGTGAATTATCTTTCTTCTCAAAGTCACAAAAACTCCCGTTTCAACCTACAAAGTGCTGCCTGACGCGTGACGGGATGTGAATTTAATCAACTTTACTCATCAAAAATCTAAATTAATTTTTCTCTTCTACAAAATGATCACCATGTATCTCTTCTGTTTCATATTTGTGATTTCATCTCCTGCGGAATTTAAGAATATTTGCAGCGTCTGAGCTTCTTCAAACACGCAACATCTTTTGGTTAATTCAGCTGCTTTATTTATATTTTCAGATGTCTTTTTTCATCTCCAAACTATTGTTTGTTTTAGTGTGGCGGTGTGTTAACTGTGCACTGAGCCCGTTTACATTACACACCATGTATAAGCTTTGAATGGCAGCATGGTATATGAGCAGCCTCCAGTGAGACAGAATGGCGCTTCATTTAAAGAACTAAATAAAAAGATGTCACTGGGAGTGTTTGGAGACTCGGGAAAAAATTACTTTTTTGTTATTTGCATTGAAAGTTTGTGACATTTTGATGGTTTAGGAGTTATTCTTTGATGATGGGTTTATTCCTTTTGTCATATTTGTAGTTTTTAACCTTCTTTTAGTTGTTCTTTCGTTGTCTTTTGTTGCTGTGCCACAAAATTCATCTTTTGTGTTTTAGATATTATTTTACGATAGGTAGGTAACGGCGACAAGCAATCAACGACAGATTGACTCTTGTTTCCACTACAGATTGTGTATTGTTCCTCTTTTGATTTTTCATAAGACAAATGCATGTGTTCCTATGAATGAGTGTATGTATTTGTGCTATCGCTAACTATAAGCTTAGCAAATGCCAAACTGCACCGAACGCGTCTTCTTCTGTGGTCAGGATGTTGAGCTAGTTAGCCGTTAGCAGAGTCCTGTGGTGTGTTTGGCTAACGGGCCAATGACCGCCAATGGGGGCTAAAACGGCTAACAGAGCTAACGGCTAACGGAGCTAACGGCTAACGGAACTAAACACACAGCAGGACTGTTACACAGTGAACTGCAGTTTAGTTGTGCTTTTTAATACAAAATGAGAGAGTATCTGTTGTGTGAGGAAAAACGGGGGAAATTGTAGTTTTTATTTATTTAATCAAACATTACAGCAGTGGTCGTTGCAGACACACCTGGTGGAGATCTGCTCCCCACTGAGTGCACTTTTCTAGTTAACGTATTTATTAATTTGTTTGAAATTAAATATTTGAACGCTTCAGAGAAAAGATGAATAATAAAGTCACATTATAACGAGCGTTTCCTGTAACACAGCCTGCAGCTGCTAATCATGAGCACCACAGTAAACACACTAGATCAGCAGATATTTTAATAAAGCAGTTTATAAAACATTTAAAGTGTTGGTGTTGTGGAGGCTGTGTGAACGGGTCAGCTGAGAGCAGTGATCAGCTTATGGGGATGATTCCGTTATCGTGGAGTCACATAGACGATGTATTTAGTCCAATTCATACGGAATCAGCAGACAAAAGCTTTGAGGAAGTAAAGAGAATGACTCACTGGGTTTTTGTTGGTTCCATGCAGCTGTTTTTCAGTGAAATGTTCGTAATCAAGACTGGAGTGAAGTAACAGACAGGAAACAATGAGCTGATGACTCGTTAATTGTCATCAGTACAGCTGGTACATTAGTGTCCGTAGTAAAGCTGCAAATAACAATGCTTTTATTTATAATCTTTTAATATACGTTTGTAGTGTTTTCATCCTTTTGATTGTTTAGTCTATGAAATGACAGAAAATAATGACGGATGCCTATTAAAAGTTTGCAGAAGTTACTTATTTTGTCTGAACACCTGTGTTCCTCTGCAGGGGATCGATCACATTTATCTTATTGTAAAAACTCAACAGGATTCTGTTGATGATAATAGATACAAATCCTCATTTATGAGAGTCAAGAACCAACTAAATGAGAACATTTTGGTTCGATATACAACTTAAAACAGTTAACTGCTCAGATAATTCACTACAAACTACAAAGTATATTTGAAAAATGACAATGATGTATTTGAGACTTTATTTTGTCAAATGATAAAATGTGTGACCAGATATCAGATCAATATTAGAGGTGGTGACAGTTTAAGGGAGAGTATATTTTGATGTATTAGTATTGTGGATGTGAATAAATACATTAATAAGGAACTCATCTACATTTGAACACAAAATAATCAATTTCACTTCCTCAAATTATATTAAATTCTTATTTTTATAGTATAGTTTTCTTTAACTCTGCACCGATGACGACCAGGGGTGGAATACAACGAAGTACATTTAGTTACAAAAGGTACTTGTACTTCACTTGAGTATTCCCATCTCATGCATCTTCTTACTTTCACTATTTGACTGACTTCTACAGTTTCTAGTTAAAAAGCTCATAAACATAAATACTTTAATATAAATTAAACTACGGTGCCGTATTTAAAGTAGTTACATACTTACATCTTAATGCGTCAAGAATAACGACCCAATAATATAATATAACACACTTTGCAGTACACCACAATATTAAGTTGCTTCAACCTAATTAAGCGAATTGTGTTGGTTGAACTAAAGTTACTGTGTTAGTCGGATTATAAAAGTACTGGATAAAGTCAGAGGTGGAACTTCTTAAAAAGATGCATATTATAACCTTTATTTTTCTAAAGATAAGCCAGTGTATTCGTTTTAAGAGTGACTCATACTCTTGATATTTGTACTGATAGTACTCGTGTACTTTTACCTAAATGACATTTTGAAAACATGAATTTGACTTGTGACACAGTATTTTGATGGAGTAGTATTGCTACATTTACTTAAGTTTATCATCTAAATACTTCTACCACAACTGATGAGGACCGTGTCTGGTTTTATTATTAACCTTTTGACCTGAGCCTGAAGAACTTCTTATTTCCGGGGATCATTGTTTTTTCATACTTTAAGGCCGCATGTGTTTTTTTACTGGATGGAACTTTTGCTTTTGTATTTCCAAGTTTACAGGAAAATAAAATAAATGTTCAGCGATCATTTTGGTCTGATCTTTGTCAGAGTAGAATAAAGTTTTCTGTGTTTCTACAGAGCTCCTACTGATGCTCAGACTGTTAATGCCTCACACCACTTTATTTTAAAACATAATTGTGTTTCTGGACAACAGAAAATGATTTCTTGCAACTTTTAGTCTCAGAAATTAGATCAGGACCTACATTTTGTGAAACGACCTCCATTAGAGGAGAGTTAACGCTACGAAAAAGTGAGATTTTTTATGACCTCGAACAAGGAGACATCCCTCTCTCACTTCCAACATGGAGGGGTTATAGCATGAACACACACACACACACACACACACCTCAGTTGGCATCTTGTCACAGCATGCAAACGTGGATAAAGCAGAAGGTGTACGAGCGCATATTTTTACTAAATGCAAGAACTCATTTTTGGGGCGTTGAAGACCTTGGAGGGATTTTGAGTGTGTGTGTGTGTGTGTGTGTGTGTGTGTGTGTGTGGTGCCTCCGGTGACTGACTTCACAGGGGGAGAGGCTGCACACCGTCCACTCCTCTGTCCACACACACACACACACACACACACACACACACACACACACACACACACACACACACACACACACACACACACACACACACACACACACACACACACACACACACACACACACACACACACACACACACACACACACACACACACACACACACACACACACACACACACACACATACACTCTGTATAATCACGTTCCCTGTCGGGCCCTATAAATCTGTAAGGGCCCAATTAAAGATGGCCTTTAGCATGTCCACCCCTACCAGCACACACACACGTGTTAAAAAGAGAGGAAAAGAAACAACAACAAAACAACGTTTGCTTTTCATCGAATGTATATTTGACACAACAGACTGCAGTGTAAAACAAGAACTAAATAAAAAACAGTGTAAAACTCGTAAATAAAAAAAAGAAGCTTTGCGAACAAGACGTCTTTGGTTTTTCTCTCACACTCGAATGTGCAGCTCGTGTGAGTTGAACCTGGACTTAAAGGTGCTACGCGAGTATAAAAAAGGCAGCTTGAAAGACAAAAACTGTACAATTTTAAAGATAATAAAATGATAAATTACAATTTTTGCACCTTAAATGATAACAATAATAATAATAATGTACAAAGCAGAAAGAAGTGCATGCAAATCAAATTCAATCCAAAATGTGAAAGAAACAAATTAAAAATGAAGACATATCAACAATTGTGACTTTTTTTAATTTAAGTTACATTGAAAAACGTGGATGTGAATAAATTGTTCAAAAACAAAAACAACAAAAATTGTGTGTTTGAATGAAATTAAAACAAACTCATTTAACGAGTGCAGAAATACAAAAAATACTTATTTTCCTCATAAAAAAAAATAAAAAGGCACAAAGACATTCAACAATGATCTTTTAATAAATCTAAGATGAGCACTATGTAATGAGGTTCATGTGACGTGTTATTAGCAGGGCGACTCCTGTTGTGACTGCTCTGTAAATATCTCATTAGCTCGGGTTAACATTCCTCTGCTCGTGGTTGTAACATAAAAAAATAAAAAAAGACAAGATCTGAACTTAAAATGATTCCTCGTGCAGCGTCCAGAACGAGGCTGATGAGCCCGTTAAATGTCAGCCCGCCAAAATGATGCAAGAGGCTAAAAGCGTTTAAGTCGCACACATAAATACCAGCACACCCCGAGGTTTTAGAGTTGGTTTTATTTATGTCGCCGCGATCGGGACGAAGAGGAAACAAAGGAATAATTAGACCGGTCGACGTCGCCCAACGTGAGCCGCTCACCCGTTTTCCCCCCCCCTCAAACTTGACGGTTGTTGAACTTATTTTTAGTGTCATTTGATAAGCTCCCCTGCTTGCACAGAGACATCCCACTGACCCAGCCACTGGTCATTGTCTATACCGCTTCCCGTCAAAGCCGGGCGCGCTTTGTCAGGTCTCGACTCGAATATCCATTTCGCATCTGAAGTACGGTATCCGAAGTGACTGGATCATTCGAGCCTTTTTCTTCAGCTGCTGCCCCCTTTTTTCCTCCCCCACAGTGGTTTTTATTCCGCTCGCACTGACATCATTTGGGATTGGCGTCATGACAGCGCGCTTGAGAAATCCACAATATATATATATATATATATATATACACCCTGCTTATTGTGGGGGGGTGAGGGAGTTGGGGGGTGTAGAGGGGGTGGACATAATTTCTGGAAATGAACAATACTTATCCGTCCATCGCATCCGTTACTTTGGGTTTGCGTTTTGGACGTTGGCGCACCGTCAACGTGGCACCGTGTCCTCCTTTTTTTTTTTTTTTTTTGTGTGAATAACGCAGTAATAGGTCATTCAATGTCAAAAAGGCATAAAAAAAAGCGACAGACAAGTCTTCACAGGCTGCTGCTTGCTGTTGCCTTTAATTATTTTAATTAAACTTTGATATTGGCGGCGCTGAGTGAACTAGTGAGTTGTGACGCGGGGCCCGGTGGGAGGAAAAAAAGAAAAAGCCCCTCGGAGGGATTGAGACGGCGTCGAGTGCAGCAGCTGTATCTGTATCTTAAAGAAGTCTTAACTGATGGGCCTGTTTATGGGCGGTGATGTGCTACGCCTTGCTGAGCAGAGAGCAGACTGCGCTGGAAACAGGGGCAACAAAAAAAAAAAAAACACCAAGCGCCATGTCAAGGTCTTGCAGGCATCAATCCCTCAAACCTAGCTGGAGCTCGTCCGGGTCCTGCGGTCGAATAACGCTCTATTAATTTCCTTGTCCCGGGCGCATAATGAAAGGAAGGTGTCTTAGGAGAAAACAAACGGAAAAACTACAGGGCAAAGTCTTGCGATACCTCGGGGCGTTCCTGTCTACAATTTGTCAAGCGTGTGCACTTCTCAGTGTTAAAATGACAAGATGAGCCGGTCAAAGGGGGCGGCCCGCCGGGCAACCCGGCACCGCTGAAGTTGGGAGAGGATCCGCGATGAGACAATCGCCAAAAGGCGACGGACTTCTGCACTTGTGAGGCCCCACTGGGATTATTCAGACTTCCACGCCAAAGGCAGAAACAGCCCCCTTTCCCTCCTCTTTCTTTCTTTAGATAGCTTCCGTCTGTGTCCATGAAATTAGGCTTTTTTTTCCCCACAGAAGGCACAATATGGTCAGAATATGTTAAAGCCTTTGGTGCGCACGAGAAAGCTAACCGAGTCGGAGCGCTGAGTTCTGGGGCGTTCTGCTGCACTTTTACAAATTTTAAAAAATGTATTTGGGTACAGAAATGTTTTTGTAAAAATACTTAAAGAATGAGAGTTAATATCAGCATCTCACCCGGTGTGCTTCTAAGAGCAGGAGACCAGGAGAGGGAACGTTGAGCACAACGTGGAGCGGATAGGCGGACACGTAGTGGTTTGAACTGCTAAAACTAAAACAACCTGAAGTCCTTCTGTTGTCACATGTTGCTCCTCAGTCCGTCTGCTACTCATGCTGCACACGGTTGAAGTTCATACAGCGACCCTGAAAGCACACAGAGACACAAAGTATTCACTTTTAGAATTAACAACCTGCCTCATACTTTTAAAAATTATTTGTTTTACATGGGAAATATTTAGATATGCTAATTATAAAATATTAGCATAATACATTTAATTTACATAAAACGTTTAGTAATCATGATTTCATAGTCGACTCTTTGATAACAGATATTTCTACTAAAACAATCAAAATGAAATGATGCAACAATAAGAAAATAAATATTGAGGTGTATGTATTAAATATATATATATAAATAAAGGTCGAACATAATTAAATTAAATAAACTTTTAACAGATTAATGACTTCATAGGAGAAATGAAGTAAAACAATCAGCAGAAATCATATTTAAATCAAATCAAATGAAGCATCGACTGGTGAACAAACACCTCACTTCTTTTCTAAGAATACTGGCGTCTCACTGTGCACGGTCTCACCCAATGTGTGTGTGTGTGTGTGTGTGTGTGTAGGCAGCTGTCTGAGCCTCTCGGTGCAGCAGTCTGCTCACCAACAGTAGGCCGACTGGCACCAAGAGGGAGCTCTCGCACAGCGAATTCATACCAGCCAGCAGGCCTCCAACACACACACACACACACACACACACACACACACACACACACACACACACACACACACACACACACACACACACACACACACACACACACACACACACACACACACACACACACACACACACACACACACACACACACACACACACACACACACACACACACACACACACACACACACACACACACACACACACACACACACACACACACACACACACACACACACTCTCTTCACTGCTCTCCGTCTCTGTCAGTGTGTCTACATGTGCTCACTGTAACCTGGTCACAGCATCATGGAGGTAGTTAGTTATTTCTCATTCATTAATCTGTAAAAGGATCAGAGACAGCAGCTCACTGAGCCACATGCTGCTGGTTGTCTTGGTCATGTGACACATAAAGTGAATCTCCACTAGTGACGGGAATCAGGAACAGGTTCCAGTTGAGAACCGCTTACAAATTGTCTGATCCATTTGAATCGTACGCCTCAGAGACTATCGATAGTTTCTATCAATGCTGGCATGTTTTTCATTGCAAAAACTTTGCAAAACTCTGTCTCATGACACAAACTTCTGTGTCAAGACGTCACAATGTCGAGCATTGCAGCAGAACACCTTTAATCGACTAAAAATAAACTGTTTAGAAGTAGTGACATGTGGTTTCTGACATACAGTAGATCCAGCACACGTAAACACGTCTCCAGACTTCCCTCAGTATTCTGCTTTCTTACGTGAATGCTAATGTTTTACGTGAATGCTAATGTTTTACGTGAATGCTAATGTTTTATGTGAATGCTAATGTTTTACGTGAATGCTAATGTTTTACGTGAATGCTAATGTTTTACGTGAATGCTAATGTTTTACGTGAATGCTAATGTTTTACGTGAATGCTAATGTTTTACGTGAATGCTAATGTTTTACGTGAATGCTAATGTTTTACGTGAATGCTAATGTTTTACGTGAAGGCTAATGTTTTACGTGAATGCTAATGTTTTACGTGAATGCTAATGTTTTACGTGAATGCTAATGTTTTACGTGAATGCTAATGTTTTACGTGAATGCTAATGTTTTACGTGAATGCTAATGTTTTACGTGAATGCTAATGTTTTACGTGAATGCTAATGTTTTACGTGAATGCTAATGTTTTACGTGAATGCTAATGTTTTACGTGAATGCTAATGTTAATTACACAGCGATCAGTTCTCATTATGCAGGCCTGATGTCTAAAGACTCGGCGTGTTGGGAGCGTTTCGTACTACTTCGGTTGTCGCAGTAATGAGGCAGTGAGCTGCGTTGGTGTGGTGTCAATTTAAACTATGGTTTCAGAAGTGTGACAGGAAAGTTTAGACAGAAATTAATAAAAAAAAAAGACCTGATTCATGTGCATTTAAATGTGCACATATATCTCCCCCCCCCCCCCCCCCCCCCTCTGTTTAACACATCATATTTGCAGGTGCATGCCTCCCATTGAGGGACATTTGCTCAGAGCTGCAGGGTGAATGCAGAAGCCAGCAGCCGGTTCGGTATCTTACAGTATCTGCACTACAGTCTGGCTCGGGAGCAGAAGTGTGCGCGGACCGACTGTGACGAGGGCTTTAGACAAGCTGGAGAGTCTTCCATTCCTCATTATTTGGCAGGGCTGGTGGGTGTTTGACGGAGGGGGTGGGGGCTTCGCTCCATCTCTGCATGGTAAGCCCCTCGACGTGTACCCTCTGCAGCTAATCTCGCACAGTCAACAAATAAGGCACATCAGATGCTGTTTTGGCCACGGCCGTCAGAGCGGCTAAGTTCAGTGGATTTTACGGGGTTTTGTGGCGCACGGGGGGGGAGAGGGAGCGCTCTCTGCGGTGGCAGGCGAAGCGAGGGGGATGTGATGGCGAGGGCGAAGCAGGTGCGGCGCAATACGGTCAAACCCATTCCAGCTCCCCTGTCTCCCCCCCCCCCCCCCCCTCGGATGAGCGGGGCCCTGACTTGGCAGCGAGCGCCGCCTTTGTAACTGGGCCATGTTGGAGAGAGATGGAGGCCCACCTGTGCCACCCGGAGCGGCAGAACAATACTCTGAATATGTCAGCAAGGAGTGTCAGAGAGATCTCATCAGACGGACGGGAGCGTGACTGCAGAGAGAGACGGGCGGATGAGTCAGGTGGAGAGACGGAGAGGTGAAGAGACAAGAGGGGGGGGGGGGGCGTCCAAACGAGGACTGTGATTAATAAGGTTCATTACAGACACTCCACTGGCTTCTGTATTAAAACAAATGGAAATATATTGAACCTTGAGATCAAACTCACAACACAAAAAAAGCAGATTGTTTGCAGCAGAGGTGCTAAAATCAATACATTACGTCATGATAATCTTTATTATCAATCGATATATTATTGTTTAGTCTGAAAATGGCAGAAAATAATAATATTCATTGTAAAAAAAATATGATACGAGGAGGACGAAAGCTGCAAATGATCACACTAAAGATGCCGGAACGTAACAACACAACGTAACAACACAACGTAACAACACAACGGAGCTGGACTGGAGCCTTGCACTCATTGATCTGTGTTCTGTAAACCGGTTACCTCTTGTGTAGTTAATAACTCACGCACGTGTTGTGGAATACTTCCCCATCACTACGCTGAGGCCTCGTTAGCGGGGCCCCTCGCTGCAGAGGCCCCTCGCTTTGCCCCGGTGCTTCGGACAGCATGCTTGTCTCACTCGACCCGTTTTTGGCTTGTAAGCGGAGGCGGAGCTCCAGGAGTGAAGTGGAGAGACTGTGTGTACGTGTTTGATTTTCATTCTCATCTCTCGCCAGCGTTCTCCAGCGAGCAGCTTGAGTCCCGTAGAGCCGCGACTCTCTGAGGACAGACGGGCAGCGACTCGGAGAGCTCAGACCCGACTCTGAGCCACTTCATCTAAATATCAAATGTCATTGTTTGGGAAAGGATGGCGACGTTACGGAGGAATACTTTGTCCTTCTAGTCCAACTATAAATCGGTTGCCACACATTCCTTACAGAGTATTTCATTTCTTACATTCTGCAAAACATTTTTGGCAAAATGACAATGTTGGGCATGATTTATCATTTAACGTGTACATGTCCACTGTAGCATGTCCTGACCTCAACGTTGGATTAGAGTCCAACAAAGGCTGAGATGTTGTGTTAAAAGTTCACATATCATGTGTACAGACGGGGAACATTTGTGCCAATTAAACAAGCATATTGTTTCCATGTCTCCCGCCCACGTCAGCGTTGGGCCAATAGAAACTCTGATGTCATTGTGTCACGCAGCAATACGTTGATTATTTATAAGATGAGGAACTTAGATCGCCACGATGAAATGTCTGGAGTCATTACGACTAGTCCATTCTTCTTGCTGTTCATCTTCTAACAACGTTTAAGATCAATTACTTTAAAAAGTATGAACGCTGTCAAGCTGAGATCAAACGCTGTTAGAATACAATGAGGTTTTAACAAGATTCTAATTGAAATGTGTTTCAGTTCATCACGAGGAAACAGGTCAAAGGTATTCAGGTTGAAAGAGTACAAACATGTTTAATCTGTTGGGTTATGAGGGGCTCCTTGGCCCCAAGAAGTCTGAGAACCTCTGATGTTACCGTCTCAAAAGACGCCATACAACAACAGGAAGTGCTGGCTAGCTTCATGGTGCGTGTGTGTGTGTGTGTGTGTGTGTGTGTGTGTGTGTGTGTGTGTGTGTGTCAGCTGGGTGCACCTGTTTTCAAGAACGTCTCAGTGATCCAAGCCATTACCTAAAGGGATCCAATGTCTCCCTGAGTGACGTGGAAACAGTTGTAGATGAGTGCATGAAAGGCTTTCAGCGAGCCGGGCACAGCTTCAGGTTGCCACTTGGACTCGTCTTCCAACTCCCCAAAGCAATAGAAAGCGAACATTGGTCACGTTTTTTTAATCACCGATGAACCAATTCAATGAAGAATGAAGTCGTGTGTTCGTCTCTTCTCTGAACCCGTTCTCCACATCCATGTCTTTGGGAGACGAATGAAAGGAAAGGAACACAGCTGATGGAGTTAGCGCCCTACCGAGTGTTTGTATTGGCTTTGTGTCGTATTAATTGATTGTATAGTTTGTCACATTTACAATATCAAAAAGAAGAAGAAGAAGAAGAAGAAGAAGAAGATGCACCAAAGAAGGTTACAGAACCGATCTCCCATCTGGACTGGAGTGTGAAAACACTTGCAAGCACGAGAGTTGTAATCCAGTTGCAAGATGCTTATTTTGCAGTGATAAGCTGCAGGCTTTGAAAGATTTTATTACCAGAACAGAGATTTTTTTCCCACATTAGAGCTTTGCAGCCTATACAGTATCTTAGTTAATCTAGGGCTTACTTAATCCAACAGCAACAGGACGACGGCAACGCTCGTCACATTATTCCAACACGTGTTTGTTGTTAATGAGCTTGAACAGCAAATCCAAACTGCATCATGTCGCGGTTGTAAAGTTTCCCTTCCTGCATGAACTACCGACAGCACGTACTGCTGCTGCTACACGGGCTGGAATCACAAGGAATCATTGTGCCATGTGTACGGTAACATTAGCCACGTCTTCACTAGGTGGAGACGCTGGAGATGATTTCAGGTCCGTAAACAAAGACCAGGAAGCAATCGGACCGGTGCATCACTAGATCTGTTAAGGTGTCAGCTGCAGCAGAAACGGGTTTTTGCATAATTATCAGTGAAATCTTTCAGTGCATCAGGTATTAAATAAAGTACAAATCAGTATTAAAGGGAATCATCAAAGCCGTGTCACACCAAACACAGATTTCCGTCCGACTGATTGTGATTGTGTGAATGCTTACACACTCCAAACATTCGTATGGAGGAAAGAAATATTCACACGGACCTCGATTTCAGCGGATTTCCACCTGCAGAAATATCTGTGACCGGTTATAATCCAGCCGGGTGTCAAACCTGCTAGTACAGCTGCAGGTAACGTGCTAAACGAAAGTTTAAAGGTGAGCATATTTAGATTCCTCGTAGTTTTGCAGCACATTTCCACATCAAACTGATTTAATAAAGGTACTGGACTTCCCCAAGGTAAAGCAGTAAACAATCATTTAAACGTGTGACCTGTCCCTTCATGGAATCCACAGCTAGCAGACTTCTACAAGTCACGATATGAACCCCGCTCAGTGTCGTCCTCGCGGCCCGCGGAGAGCCTCGGCCACCAGACATGTGTTCTGTTTTACTCCGTGTCCTCTGCCACATATTGAACACATTCAAAAGTTCAAGTTGGAGGGAGAAGCACAGCTGCACGGAGGACAGAGCAGAGAGCCAGGGTGTGAGCAATCCTCCCTCCACGAGGCTGCTGGCCCTCTTCTCACAGCCCCTCGTCCACGTCCACACACACACACACACACACACACACACACACACACACACACACACACACACACACACACACGCTGCCCACACAGCGCTGCCATCTGGCCTGCTGGGAAATCAGAGCCACCTGAGACTCGGCCAAATACATGATGCTCGCTGACAACTCGGGCAGTTTCCTCCTCATTGTAAAGAGATGAATAAAGATGATACAAGCACATAAGGTACATGGGAGGACAACATTTTGTTTCACTACTGTGAAGTTTAGCAGATCGGTAGGAAGACAGGAAACGGTCTCTGCTTGATATGCATGTTATCAATGCCTCCATGTTTATATGTAGTGCTGCAGGGATAATATTCCCGTCAACGCCATTCTCCGTTGTGTTTTGATGGGTCCATGTCCCAACACGTCATTCGTTGAGGGAGCCGCTTTGTGCCATTTTTGCGTCAACATATATATATTTTTTCAAAGTGATCCGCCGGTGTTGGACTGGTTGGACCGTGAGAACACGTCCTCACCTGTTCATTCCTTTAACGACCTTCTTGAAAAGGTCGGCGTTGAGATATTTGCGGCATATCCAAAAACCTGTTGATATGCAAAGTCCTTTATAATGTTTAGAAGTAGGCGTGCATGTAGACATCTTCACTGAGGTCAGACGATGATGTTGGGTGATTAGCTCACCGCTCTAGTTCATCCCAAAGGATGGAGGTCAAGACTCAGAACAGACCATGTCAAGTTCTTCCACAACAAACTGGGGGAAACCGTTTCTTTGATCAGGATAGATCAGAGTTCCAGGTTCAAACCTCTGACATCATATTTACGTCTCAGGCCTTTGGAAACACCAACACTGCCTCCAATAGGGAGCCTCGGTGTGAACGAATGCGGCTCTGGTGGCTACTTCACTGACCCAGGGAGCAGAGAGGGAGTGAGTGACAGCTTGCAGTAAAAAAAAAAATAAAGTTATGCTAGCAGGCAGCAGCATATGGTGTGCAGACTGTCGGAGCATCGCTGGCTCCCGTTTCCTGCAGACAGGAGAACGTTTTACTGAGTGGAGAGAAGAGGAGAAGCTGATGGTGAGGTCGGGTTCTTTGGTCTGAACCATCATGTGAACCGTGTGTTGAGGTTTCCACTGCCGTGATCAGATGATCAGACATCAGTCTGAAGTGTATGGTGGTAGCTGAATTAGAGCTTTAGAATAAAGTGACTTCTTCATTTTCTTAGTGTGATAAGTGTCATTATATCTCATCTCCCTCCTCACATCTACAAATTCTTGCATCTTGAGGTCGTATTCTGTACTCATGTCATCAACCAGATACCTGAGCTGTGCAATCAGCCGTGTTTCCAATCAATTATCAGGCCAACGTTAAGCAAATGTTTGATGTCACAAAAAATAAACGTGAATTAGAAGCGTTTCCATCAACTGCTTTGGAGAGAATAAACTCTGCTACAGCGCAGTTTGGTTAGAAGTTGGCGCTGTAGGCTACAGGTGACTGTAATCAGAGAAGAAGAAGAAGAAGTAGAGGTTGTTAAAGCGGATATAAAACAAGTCGCCGTGGCCATCGAAGACGTCTTCAGGAATTCAATTGGTCAAGTTGTATGTCAGCTTGTATTGTTATGTTTCATGCTGTCCGGAGGTGAAGACAATAGAAATACATATCCAGGAAGACGCTCGTTTGCTTCCTCAGGATTTATTCGGCAAAAGCTAAAACCACCAACAATCAAGAAAAAAAAAAAAATGATTTGCACAATTGGGAAAATCCGATCAGATTTTGCCATTTTTCATACAGCTTCCCTAAGGCAATACTTTGAAACGTGCATAAAAAAGATGCGAGTGGAAACACGGTTAATCACTTTAAGAGACCCAATGCTTCCTGTAAACGGTGCTGCAGAACAGCATCAGCTGAAAGACTAAAATCAAATGTAAAAGCTGATCTGACCGTCTAAGTCTGTTTCCCAATTGTTGCCGGAGAAAAGGAGGAATCTGTGAAAGGGTTAATTAACCTGATGGCCGAGTCACAGTGACGGCGTATTGTTGTTGACGTCATGTTGTCTGCTGGGGGAAGATTAGGCTGCTCGCTTGATTTCAGAGCCGAACCGTTTACACCCCCCCCCCCCCGATGCATTGCAGATTTTATTCTATTTCCTGTTTCCTGCTGCTCCCTTCATGCGGTCATCATCGTGCATTAATGTCTAAAATGACACAGCTCCTGACTCTTGCACCAGCCGTCTGTTGTTGCAGGGATAAGTGGAACCTCCTGAAGCCTGAACATGGACGCTGCAGTACTGTAGGTGCAGCTGTTTCCTGCAGGGCCCACCTGCTTTCCTCCCCCCCCAACCCACCCCCTCTCTGGGTTTTTTTCAGAGTAAGTGCACATCATTGGCAGCTAAAAGCTCTGGGCACCGTCCCTCTGGTTGTTCCAGAGAAATGCCAATCGTTTTGGCGTCGACGGGGGCCTCACAGACGGCGCAGGAAGGCACAGATGGCACTAATGGACGAGCAGAATCCAACCGAGGGACCGGGACAGAGCCACACCGGAGCGCCGTCCAAATAACTGTAGTGTGAATGTACTGTATGGCCAAGCGCCGCCCGCTCTGCTCTAGCGGGGAGAAGCGGTGCCACGGCGATGCGGCATGAAGTATTTAAAATGATGAAATAATCATAAGAGAGGGAGAGATGGTGGGAGGATCGGCGTGGAGCCGTGCCAGGTGGGATCAGACAGAGGAGAGATTGTTCTTTGGGATGATACGTGCTGAAGTGAGCTCGTCAGCCCGATGCAGACGGACAGCTACAGCTAATGGACCCCGTCAGTCAATGAAGAGCCAGTTTATAGACCGCACCGTCTCCTGACACAATGCTTCTCTTGTGCTAACGCGTGAGCCGGGCCTGGGTTTGTTTTTTTTATACGACCTGTGACGGCGATAGACTTGCATCTCGCATAAATCTCTTCCCTCCATTTCCCACGTTGATGCCCACATGCTGCACAAAGCATTCACAAAAAAAACAAACATCCCTGTGTCTGCTCTTCTTTTTTAGCTAGTAGTGCCGAGCAGATGCTTGTAGGAAGAACCAGTCACAGCTTCTGGTGGTGCTAAGTGGCCACCAGTCTGGAGCTCCGTGTTCTTTTTATAAAAAGTTGAAATACTTCTGAAGGGTCACCGATACCTTAAGTTTGAGCCTTTTTCAGCCTTCTGCGTGGTTTTTCTAAAAACACAAGCGGCTCTCAGAGCGGTTAGTGAGGTGGGTGGGCAGGTTGGCCTTTCAAAACTCTGCAAAACAGCACAGTGCACAGAAAAGTTGACAATAGAAAGATGACTGAAGTAAGATACCAAGTTGCAGCAACATGCAAACTGCAGCAGCACCCGAATTCCACCCCCCCCAATAAAAACAGAAGCCAGTTGTTGGTTTGGACCCGCAGCTGTTCGGTGTCCCAAAAGCTCAGATCTGCAGTACAACACGCTCAGACAACATGTGCGAGCCTTCTGAACGAGGACGCCACAACATAAACCCAAAATAAAGAGGGGGGGGGGGCATTTGTTAATTTTTTCCTTCCGAGTGCCACAGTGTATCAGCGTCCACGCGGAGCCACTGGGCTCATCTGTACTTTTAAATCACGCCACATCTGTCCTCCCAGAGCGGCCAGCAGAGACGCCACTAAACACTCACAACTGCACCGAGAACATAAGCTCGCGTCCCGTCGACCAAGCGGCTCTCGTGTTCGGCTGAATTAAAAGTTGTTGGGTTTTTTTACGCTAAATGGAGCGAACCTCCATCGCTGTTGCTTCAACCTCGGGGGTTTTTACAGATGCTCACAAACACCACCGACAGCAGCCGTGATTTCAGCAAAATGATTCCCTAAAGCAAAGTATTTCTGCAGATGAAGACGGAGCCCAACGTCCTGTTTCCTGATCACGTGCACGTTCTCCTCGTCTCATCAAACTGACATGCAGTGGAAACAGCTTCGAAGCTGTTTCTCTGTGAGACATGAAGCACTTAATGTGCTGACCGTCGTTATCACAGGAAGTCCAAAGAGACGATTTATTTTAGTTTATTGCTGCAGAAGATATTAGAAGTCAGACCTGAGTTTATATTTATTTCTGTTGCACACTGGCATTAAAGTAGCTCCTTTTGTATTCCTAAAGTCTAAATAAACAGCAACAAAGGACATATTAGAGGAGAGGAAAATCACCCCAAAATTTTCATTTTGAGTATTTTATACAATTATATATATATATATTTTGACTTTACTCCCATGATACTTTGCCAGCCTGCAGCCAGCTGGTAACCTGAGAAAAAGACGATTTACTCTGAATGAAAGCGGAGCTCGAAGCCGAGGAGCTGCAGCAGAGAAACAGAGACAGAAAACTGAAGCTCCACCTGTGTTTACAACAGTCAATGTGTCCGTTTTATTACTTTATAGTCATGTAATAAATATACAAAAGGTCAATTAGACAGAAATATGTATCAGAAATGAAGAAAAGGTTTCCACCGTATCAGGACGTGTTGTTCTATTACCAGTTATTCATTTATTATAACGTACAGTAGATATAATATATGGATGCTCTGGTTGTGTAGAGCAGCATTGTGTTGTAGTTATTTGTGAGTTTACATTAGTGCACATTACATGTAATATCTATTAACCGTGTTTGATTATATTGTTCATTAAAAATTGTATACGAGGATTTTACTGTTCATTTTATTAATTTTTGTGTTTTTATTTGTTAAATGTACGAAATAAATAAATAAATATAATACAGTAGAATAATGTATCATTATCATATTAAAACTCCAGCGTTGTTTCATTGAATTAAACTACTTTAATTCATCCGTCTGTTATTACTGTACATGTTTTTTAATAAATAACCATCTTCAATGAGACAGACTTTAATATTAATCATTTAAAAAATAACAAACTGTTTCTTTCCAAAAAATAAATATGCTGAATATCGGTTTGGTCTCAACTTTGCTGCTTTAAATTCATCTGTCAATGTTTAAAAAACAGCTAAAAACCCGATTGAATGGTTAATAAGAAGTAAACAAAGGTCTGAGGATGACTCATCAGCAGCACCGGAGTGAAGCAGATACACGTTCAAGTGATTGGCCTCAATTCCTTTTTTGCTTCCTGTTCGATGTGTGTAAATGTACGTGTGTGTGTGTGTGTGTGTGTGTGTGTGTGTGTGTTACTATACTCTGGTTCCCCCTCTTACCCCCCCCCCTCCACCAGCGGCATGCTGGACGGGGTCACATGTGATCTGCTCTTAGCGGAGATGCAGGCCATGCGACAGGGAGGGCCAGTAATTGGGAGTGAGCTGTCAAGACGGGGCGGTGTGTTTGTGTGTGTGTGTGTGTGTGTGTGTTGTGCACGTGCCAGGGAGGCTGCCCTCCTACAGGGTGGCACACATTAAGGTCCCTGATGAGACTAATGCAGGAGGAAATGGGTCTGGCGTTGTGCCCGGTCGAGAGGTGAAAAGGGAAGGCTGGTCTGGGTCGAACCCCGACCTGCAATGAATGTGGAGCAAGTGCAGGACAAGAAGAAAAAGGTTGATTTGTATCTTTTCTCTCTCGTGTGTGTAAATAGTTTTTTGCATTTATTCCTCTGGATTTTAATTGAAAATGAATATTCATATTTTTTCCCCCAAGTGATTCTTTAGAAATGTCCCGTTTCCCAAAAGTAAAGAAGCAACATCTCCTCTTTGTGTGATTAGAGTCATCGATCCTCCACAGCGCTCGCTTCTCCTTCAGCAGCTAATCAACTCACTAAAGATGCAGATTTAGAAGCTAACGACGCGCCGACGTCAACTGCCAAAAAACAAACCGTGCAAAACGCTTTCCTGCAGTTGACATGATTAACTGCAATTACAGGAAGAGGAAAAAAAAGAGAAAAGGTAAAACAAAAGAATGTGGAATTGTGTCTAATCAAAGACACAAATGGAGATAATTGCGTTCCGGGTTGATGAATTAATTATTATTAGTTTCTCTGACAATTCTGGTTTCTTTGATGTTTGCCAGTAACATGAACATCTGTAGCTGCTCGTTAGTGTTCGGCTCCGACAGAGAAGTGGCTTCTTTTTGTAATAAATCAACAGTATTGGTATATATATATATATATATATATGTATATATACACTTTTGGTATCAGTTAAACACATCTTGATAAGTTGATATTATCTGCGAGGAATTCACCCAAAAATGAGATTTCCATAATTTTAAAAGAGGATAACTTCACACGACTAAAGTTAAAGAAGCACGAAGTTCAAACACACCTAATGTACATTTAACAGATCTTTTTGTTTTATGGCATTTTGAATATGAACTCCGTGTCGTTGTGCTGCACATCCCGAAGGTGTTCTGCTTATTTAGCAGAGCTCGTAGTTGATTTACACCGAAGGGTCCTGGGTTCATAACTCACGACCAAAACACGTCTTCATGTTCAAAGTTAAATCTGATTTTACAGCAAAAAACAACTCCAGCTTTAAATCTCAACGGGAGAAAAGTTGTTGTTTACGAGGCAGTAAACTATAAAAAGGTGGAAATACGAGCGGCGGCGGCGGCGGCTGGAGGAGCTCGGTGATAAAGCATCTTGTTAGCTCTACTGAGGAAAATATGCTTATCAAGCCGCATGTTAATACAAGCAGTAAATAATGTGATCATCGGCCAGCGATGCTGGAAATATAACAGCGTGAAGGAGCCTGAAGCCACGCTGACAACAGGGAGGTGTTGTGTGTGTGTGTGTGTGTGTGTTTTAAAACATGGGCTACAAACTGTGAGAACTGGGTTAATGTGACCTGAGCAGTGAAGACACGAGCAGCAACACACACAGAGTAAAGGCATCGTTAAATATCCGTGTATCGTGATGAATCAACGCACAACACAAAGTAGGAACCGGTGGTTGAGTCTAAGTTAAGTTTCAGAGTTTTAGGGAAGAAATTGAAGCTGCAAAGTGAGCAAAAGATCGATAAACTAAACTTGTGAATTCTCAAACTGAATTATCTTCAAGCTATTTGTGCATGTGGTTGAAGCCAACACGTTTCTTTGTGCGTGTTTCCTGGATTAATTAAAGGTTATTTATGCCTCAAGACTGCATCCTAACACGACTACACACCCATGTTTTCATAATGCATAAAACAATAAGCCCGAGGACAACAATACAACAATATTTCAAACACCGACAACCTTTTCTTTTAACTTTTAGCGAATATAAGAAGCTATGAAGCTGCATGTCCAAAGCATTAGGAGACTCACAGAAACACAACACTGACTTATGGAGCCTCCTCCTAGTCTCCTCACAACAGTACGGGTCTCTGGAGCCGCTCCGTGTCTCCTTCTCTTCCCCAGCTAGTCGCTGACTAGTCAGCTGCTCACAGCTCGCTGGGTGAGAACAGTTTGTGACAAAAGAAGGAGGCAAACTCTGCACAGAGCTGCTGATTGGTCAACGCTCTTTAGTCTGGATTAAAACAACTTCCTCACATCTCTTGTTCTTCTGTGCATTCAGTCAGAGCACCGTAGTACGAGCGGTGACTCGTAGTATATAGAGCAACACATATTCAAAGTGCATGCAAACCTTACATGTCAAAGAAAGCGTTTACATTTGACCTGTTTTGGGTCTTTTGTTCCTGATCTTCATGGTTATTCTGGTGCTGAAGTTGCAAAAACAATGTGCACAATAGTCTCCAGCGGCTGGTTAACTCTGAGTTTGGTTCTTGTGTGATTGTTTGGTAGTAAAAGGCCCACGACACTCCCGGATGTTGTATGTTTGGAATAGTACCCAATAGTCTCTCCAAATCCCAGCTCACCGTGGATGCTGTAATGAGTCATGCACTGTGGAAAGAGTGCATCTCTAAGAAAGCCACACACTTAGCGGAGGTCTTGGAGCGTTCTACATCTAAATCAAATAAAAACAACACATCTGCTTTAAAGGGAACGCCCTCTGCAGCTGCTCTGTGTTCTCATGACTGTCCTTCGTCAGCGCTCTTGGCTACGATAGATAGGCGGGGGAACGATGACGGTGAACTTGAGTCAACTCCAGTTGACCTGGGAGTTGGTGGAAGAAAGAGGATGTGTGTGTGTGGGGGGGGGAGGGGCTTGATTTGCAGGACGATGAACTGTCGCCCAGTGCGCTCAAACCTTCCCCGAGGCCCGAGCAGTGAAACTAACTAGTTTGGCAGGCCCGACGCCGCCTCTCTCAGGCGGGGGGCCGCGCCGGCCTTGCATTAGCGCTGCCTCTTTGTCTCAACGGAGACGGATCTTGGGCGGACTGTTTGTTTGGGGAAAGGGGGTGTGAACGGGCGCACGAGTCCATCAAATCAATTAGAGTCTTGCGCGGAGACGGCCTGGCTTGGCCCGGGCTGAAGGAGCTCGGGCCAGATCTTTTGTGAGGGGTTATGTGAGTCAGAGTGTTGCCACGGCCAACAGTCATGACTCGTGTACTCACAACACCAGTATCAGTGCAGGGGAGGAGGGGTGAAGAGCGTGCATATGGCCAGAGCCAGTGTGTCACATTTGGGCTACAGTTCACATTGGGCTCAGACGCTCACACCAATGAACTGGTGAGGATTGTCGGAGGGGGGGGGGGGGCGTGTTTGAGGGTGAGATTTAACCAGCTTAGAGGCGACGGGTAGAAAACCGTACTGCATGTACACCGACATCCAACTGGCAAGTCCGCCCGCATGAATCTTCTCCTTCACGATGAGGATGATTGTGAGTAAATACATTGTCTGAGTGCATTTCTAGAGAATCAACGTGGTGTTATGGGGAGCAGAGGAAGGAATGAAGCGAGCGGTGTACATGACAGCACCTGCAAAATGATCGGAGGTTTAGATTGTGTGTGTGCAGGATAAACGGGAGACACTTCAGGCTTTTCCTACAAGCGTCCAGTAGAGCCCAGTACAGATGACACCGCTACGAGATCTTAAGGTTAAGATACTGGACACAAGAGACAAATACGAGTCAAACTACGTACAAAGAAACTTTTGCTCTGCATTTCTGCCAACAATCGTCCAACACCGACACATCTATAAAAGCCAATATCCGTCTGATGAATCAGCTGATCTCGTTAGCGACTCACAACCTCTGAGTTGAGAACAAACAGAAGAGTTTCCGTCGCTGCTCTTCTCGTGCTTTAAAGCCCTGCAGTCACACTGATTGCACGGTTTAATTAAGCAGGTTCTTCCAGCTCTGCAGTGGGTCAACACTCGTTTCAACTGCTGCTGCTGCCGTGAGCACGAATCAAGAGTGCGATCTGCGATTATGTTAATTTATTTGCATATGTTGGGGGGAAACTACAGACATTCACAGTTGCCTGGAGCCTCATCTGAAAACGCTCAGCATTAAGTGTAATTATTCGACTTGTGCGGCTCCGTCCTCCACCGCGCGGCATTAAAAAGGCTAATAGAACTGCTGCTTTCCTAATGGCGAGGTTGGCGGCCATGTAATTCATGACTATGTGCACAGAGTCCGGGAGGACGTTTCCCCCCCCTCAC